>JARGCV010001092.1:0-33213 GCA_034064705.1 Bothrops alternatus | reverse complement strand
GAGGGCTGACTTGTCTGAATGCCAGACTTCCAGGAATACCCTAGGAAGACCAAGGAGAAAACCACAATCTCACCATCCATCCCCCCCCCTACCCTCGAGACCGGCCGTTGGGCTACTGTATTTAAATGCGTTGCAGACCCCACGTCAAGACTCGGCCCCCAAGATGAGCTTGAAATCAAAGGAGCCGCCTCCAGCCCTTGAGAACACATCATTGTTACAAGTGGGGAAACCAAAAGCTTATTATTCAGAGACCGGATAATGGCTGGCCATTGTCTGCGTCGTCCAGGGGGGCTCTCTGAGCTTATCTGGCTTGCAGACCTTGTCCAAAGCTGCTTTTTTCCCAAAAAAAGCAACTCGGTTTCGTTTCGTTTCCTTTCTTTCTTTCTTTCTTTCTTTCTTTCTTTCTTTCTTTCTTTCTTTCTTTCTTTCTTTCTTTCTTTCTTTCTTTCTTTCTTTCCTTCCTTCTTCTTCTTCTTCTTCTTCTTCTTCCTCTTCCTCTTCCTCTTCCTCTTCCTCTTCCTCTGTCCTCTTCCTCTTCTTCTTCTTCTTCTTCTTCTTCTTCTTCTTCTTCTTCTTCTTCTTCTTCTTCTTCTTCTTCTTCTTCTTCTTCTTCTTCTTCTTCTTCTTCTTCTTCTTCTTCTTCTTCTTCTTCTTCTTCTTCTTCTTCTTCTTCAACATTTTTGCCTTCTCCTTCCAAGAACTGAAGAAGCTTCTTGGATGAAAACGGAAGAACGGAAGAAGCTTTTGGGATGAGAAGCGACAAGGCTTCAAATAATAAACACACACACACACACACACATACACAAGAAAGTCAGTTGCCTTTTGGAAAAGCGGCTGTGGGACCCGTCGTGACCCAGATGAATTGAGGCTCTCCGTTAGAGCAGGGGGTCTTCAAAACTTGGCCCTGTTGGGGGACCTTCCGGCAGGAGAACAATTGTCCAGGGGAACTGCTGGCCACCAGAAGTTGTGGGTGCTCCGACACGGGAGGTTTTTTAAGAAGAGACTGAACCGCCACTTGTCTGGAGTCGGGTTTCCAGCTGGAACAGGGGGTTGGACTAGATGACCTCCGAGGTCCCTTCCAGATCTGTTATTCTGAAAGTGATGTCCTCCTGACTGGGGGGGGTGGGTGGTGGTGGTCCCTGGTGTCCTTCTGCCTTCTCTTGCTTTGGTGCTATATTTGGTCTTCTTGGGCGCCCAGCGTGCCAAAGCGGCACGTGATGATGCTCCGACTGGGCGCCACGCCAGCCTCCGCCGCTCCAGCCCCTTGGCTCAGCTTGAGGACGCAAAGGCAGCTCAATGCGGTAGCATTTCAGAGGGGGGGGGGTTTTGGGGGAGGGGGCTTAAAGCAAAGCGGTTTGCTTGAAGAAGAAGATTCAGGCAGCCGGGAGGAGGAAGAGCCACGGCCCCCCTACCAAGCGTGTAGACCCCTTGGATTTATGGCGAGGCTCGTGGGGGGGGGCTTAAAGACAGACATCTGTAAGCTCTCTGGGAGCCCTTGGTGGAGGGTGCCCACTCCCCCAGAGCCAGCGTGGGGCGGACGGTGGGAACTCTACGACTGGTTCACTCCGACTCCCGGAATTCCTGAGCCAGAAGCAACGTAGGACAACCCCAGCGGAGCCCAAAAGACCAGTGAAGGAGAATATTTGTAGCTGAGAGTTGACATGAGTGGGGTCCTGGGTGCTCTGTATTCTGTTCATGGAGAGGAGTTCATGGAGAGGAGGAGGAGGAGGAGGAGGAGGAGGAGGAGGAGGAGGAGGAGGAGGAGGAGGAGGAGGAGGAGGAGAACTGTGGGGTTCTGGGTGCTCTCTGAGCTGGGGTGGTTTTCTTGCAGACGTTTCCTGACCCAACTAGGTAACATCACCAGTACTGGAAGGGAGGGGGTTCATGGAGAGGAGGAGGAGGAGGAGGAGGAGGAGGAGGAGGAGGAGGAGGAGGAGGAGGAGGAGAACTGTGGGGTTCTGGGTGCTCTCTGAGCTGGGTGGTTTTCTTGCAGACGTTTCCTGACCCAACTAGGTAACATCACCAGTACTGGAAGGGAGGGGGTTCATGGAGAGGAGGAGGAGGAGGAGGAGGAGGAGAACTGTGGGGGTCCTGGGTGCTTCAGTACCAGAATAAGGAGGTGGGGCTTTACTCTCTGTTTGTGTACAAGCGCTTTGCCCTGTCAGTGTTGGTCGAGTGTTGGTTTCTTGTGCGATCCTTGGTGCCCTCTGAGCTGGGCGGTTTTCTTGCAGGCGTTTCATGACCCAACTAGGGAACATCATCCGGGCTAGTGAGGAGTGCTGTTTGCCCTCAGTTCAAATTCCGGGGTCTTGCCCCTCTGGGGGGGGGGTGGGAGGTCTTAGGGATTCTTTGCTTGGGCTGTTTCCGAATGGCTCCCTGGCTGTTTCTTGACTGGGGTCCTGGCTGACTTGAATGCTGGTCTGCTTGTTGGAAGCCAGCTTGGAAGGTGACCGCCTGGCGGATCATTTGATCCCGGAATGCCGCAACAGTCCTTGGCACCGGCCAGTTGCCTCCTGTCCATGAGGATGCTGTGATGGATTGTTAAGTGGGAAACAGCAGTCCTAGGTCCCTTCTCTTCAGTGCCGTTGTAATTTCAAATGGTCACTAAAAAAATGGCCCGTAAGTCGAGTCGACTTATAATAATTCCCTTAGTGACCGTTCAAAATTGCACAAAAAAAGTGACTCGTGGACCATTTTTCACACTTGACGACCGTCAGAGCGCCCTCGTGGACGTGCGATCAAAATTCAGACGATCGGCAACCGACTCATGTTTATGACGCTTTGCAGTGTCCCCCGGGGTCACGTGATCCCCCCTCTTGGGACCTGCTGACAAGGTCCAGGGGGGGAAGCTGGCTTCACTTAACAACTGTTGTTACTAACCTAACGTCTGCGGCAATTCACTTAACGACCGCAGCGGGGGAAAGAGTGGTAAAATGGGACAAAAACCCGTTTAACAGCTGTCTCGCTTAGCAACGTAAATGTTGGGCTCAGTTGTGGTTGAAAGTTGAGAGCTACAACAGGATGGGGCAGAAATCAAAGACTAGCTGTAGAAAGGGCCAGTTGGGCACTCTTGAGATCATGTTAATGATCCTTGTCATCACCAGACTGCCCAAGGGTTACCATCCGGCCATCTTGGGGTGCCCTGCCTCAGTCTCTCCTGTGTTGGGAGCCCTTCTGCAATTCTCTCTCTCTCCCCTTCTCTCTCTCCCTCTCCCTCCTTTCCTCTCTTTCTCTCCCTCCCTCCCTCCTCTCTCTCCCTCCCTCTCTCCTTCTCCCTCCTCTCTCCCTCCCTCTCCCTCTCTCCCTTTCTCCATCCCTCCCTCCCCCCTCCCTCTCCCTCCCTCTCTCTCTCCCTCTTTCTTCCTCTATCCCTCTCCCTCCCTCTCTTACCTTCCCCTCCCTCCCTTCTCCTTTTCCCTCCCTCTCCCTTCCTCCTTCCTCTCTCTCCCTCCCTCTCTCTCCGCTCCTTTCTTCCCTCCCTCCTCTCCCTCTCCCTCCTTCCTCTCTCTCTCCCTCCTCTCCCTCTCCCTTCCTCCTTTCTCTCTCTCCCTCCCTCTCTCCTTCCCTCCCTCCCTCCTCTCCCTCTCCCTTCCTCCTTTCTCTCCCTCCCTCTCTCCCACTCCTTTCTTCCGTCCCTTCTCCCTCCCTCCTCTCCCTCTCCCTTCCTCCTTTCTCTCCCTCCCTCTCTCCCACTCCTTTCCTTCCGTCCCCCTCCCTCTCCCTCTCCCTCCTTCCTCTCTCTCCCCTCCCTCTCTCCCTTTCCTTCCCTCCTCCCTTCTCCCTCTCCCTTCCTCCTTTCTCTCTCTCCCTCCCTCTCCCTCCTCTCCCCTCTCCCTTCCTCCTTTCTCTTCCTCCTCTCTCTCCCTCTCCTTCCTTCCCTCCCTTCTCCCCCTCTCCCTTCCTCCTTCCTCTCTCTCCCTCTCTCTCTCTCCCCCCTCTCTCTCCTGCAGCTGGTCTAGGATGCCCTGGCGAAGGTCCCACTTCTCTGCGTCCTGCTGCTCGGGCTCCTGGTGTTCCAGGCGCACGTGTGCCCTGCGCCCTGCCGCTGCTACAGCCTGACGGTGGAGTGTGGCTCTTTGGGGCTGAAGGACATTCCAGGGGGCCTCTCCCCCACCACCCAGGTGAGGCCGCCAGCGCCCCCCCTCCCCTCTCCCCCCCCCGTGCGTTCTCCCGAGCCAGGCAAGGTTCTTTATTCCTTCCCCAAGGGGCTTTTCCAGGAAGGCCACTGGGCTTTCTCTGCTTTTCCCTGAAGACGTTTCACTTTTCATGCAAGACGCTTCTTCGGTTCTGACCAAATGGTGGAGAAGGGAAGACTGAGAGTCTTTGTAGTCATCTGATCGTTAGGACTCCGAAGGTCGGTCGTGAGCGCTCTCAGTGTGGGGGGCTTACCTTGCGTGGTTCCACATCCAGAGGGCAAATGGGTGTAGAACTTCAGTGGCTTTCAAGACAGCTAACTCCTCCTCCTCCTGCTGTCCAAAAACCCCCCTTCCTTCTACCACTGATGATGTTCCCTAGTTGGGTCATGAAACGTTCTGCAAGAAAACCACCCAGCTCAGAGAGCACCCAGGACCCCCACAGCTGTCCTCCTCCTTCTCCCTCCTCCTCCTGCAAGCCCCCCTCCCTTCTTCCCACTGATGATGTTCCCCAGTTAGGTCATGAACGTCTGCAGGAGAACCACCCAGCTTGGAGGGCACAAAGGACTGTGTCCCACCCTGGACTGAATCTGGGCTTTCTCCCTCCCTCCCTCCCCCCCCCCCCTCCGCCCCTCCCGGCTTCTCAGACCATTTTCCTGCAGGACAACAGCATTGCCCAGATCCGGCAGCAGGACCTGGCCTCCCTCCTGGACCTCCAGTACCTCTACATGCAGAACAACAGCCTTTCCGCCCTGGAGCCCGGCGCCTTCCACCACCAGAACCGGCTGCTGGAGCTGGCGCTGAATGGCAACCGCATCCATTTGATCAACAGCAGCATCTTCAAGGGCCTGGAGCACCTGCGCGTCCTCTACCTCTCGGGCAACCAGGTCACCCGCCTGCCGGACTTCACCTTTTGCGACCTGGAGGTGAGGCTCCCGGGGGGGGAGGGTCCAGGGTGGAAAAGAGGCCGAAGATCCTTCAGCCCCCACTGACAGCAGCATATGGCCATTGGGATCAGGATTAGGAGGATTAGGATTAGGATTAGGATTAGGATTAGGATTAGGATTAGGATTAGAATTAATTAGGATTAGGATTAATTAGGATTAGAATTATTAGAATTAGAATTAATTAGAATTAGAATTAATTAGGATTAGAATTATTAGAATTAGAATTAGAATTAATTAGGATTAGAATTAGGATTAGAATTAGAATTAGAATTAATTAGGATTAGAATTAGGATTAATTAGAATTAGAATTATTAGAATTAATTAGAATTAGGATTAGAATTAGAATTAGAATTAGGATTAGAATTAGAAATAGAATTATTAGAATTAGAATTAATTAGAATTAGAATTAATTAGGATTAGAATTATTAGAATTAGAATTAGAATTAATTAGGATTAGAATTAGGATTAGGATTAGAATTAGAATTAGAATTAATTAGGATTAGAATTAGGATTAATTAGAATTAGAATTATTAGAATTAATTAGAATTAGAATTAGGATTAGAATTAGAAATAGAATTATTAGAATTAGAATTAATTAGAATTAGAATTATTAAAATTAGAATTAATTAGAATTAGGATTAGGATTAATTAGAATTAGAATTATTAGAATTAGAATTAATTAGGATTATTAGGATTAGAATTAGGATAGAATTAGGATTAAGATTAGGATTAGGATTAGGATTAGAATTATTAGAACTAGAATTAGAATTAATTAGAATTAGGATTAGAATTAGAATTATTAGAATTAGAATCACAGAGTTGGAAGGGACCTTGGAGGCCATCTAGTCCAGCCCCCTGCCCAAGCAGGAGACCCTACACCATTTCTGACAGATGGCAGTCCAGTCTCTTCTTGAAAGCCTCCAGGGATGGGGCTTCTTCTGAAGGCAACTTCTGCTCCATTGGTTGACACCATCAGGAAATTTCTCCTTATTTCCAAGTTGAATCTCTCCTGGATCAATTTATAAGCCCTGTTTTAGAGAACTGAGGCCGAGCTGAGGTTTATGCATTGAACTAAGCCTTGGTTTGTATAAACCAATATCCAGTAGATCATAAATTTATGATTCCTTTATGCTGTTTTATACTGGACTGGGGTAGCCACACTTGGAACATTGGATTATTGTTTTGATTGCCACAATATAAAAAAAGATGCTGAGACTCTAGAAAGAGTGCAGAGAAGAGCAACAGAGATGATTAGGGGACTGGAGGCTCAAACCTAGGAAGGACGGTTGCAGGAACTGGGCACAGCCAGTCTAGTGAAGAGAAGGACAAGGGGGGACATGATAGCCGTGTTCCAATATTTGAGGGGCTGCCACAAAGAGGAGGGGGGGTCCACCTCTTCTCCAAAGCACCCGAAGGCAGGACAAGAAGCAACGGATGGAAACTCATCCAGGAGAGAAGCAACCTGGAACTCAGGAGAAACTTCCTGACAGTGAGGACAATTAACCAGTGGAACCACCTGCCACCAGAAGCTATGAATGCTCCAACACTGGAGGCTTTTAAGAAGGGAATGGAGAATCATTTACCCAGAATGGTCTAGGGGTCTCCTGCTTGAACAGGGAGCTAGACTAGATGACCTCGAAGGTTCTTTTCCAACCCTATAGTTCTATATTCTAAGACAAGGTTCTCCAAACTTGGCCACTTTAAGATATTGTGGACTTAATAATAATAATAATAATAATAATAATAATAATAATAATAATAATAATACTGATGATGATGATGAAGTTGGAAGGGACCTTGGAGGTCATCTAGTCCAACCCCCTGCTGAGGCAGGAAACCCTAGACCAGTGATGGTGAACCTTTTAGAGACTGAGTACCCCAAAACTGGCCCCGCCCCCCCTGCTCCCCCTGCTCTGCTCCACCCCGCCTGCCTGCAGGGCCACTCACTGCCTCCACGGCCCACCGCAGATCGCCCAGGCAGCCCAGCAGCGCCATGGCGGCTATGCCCCCTCCCCGCACCCCGCAGCATCAACTGTGCGCGATGGGGCATGAGGGCAGAGTCTTGGCTACGCTTCCTGGCTGCCATGTCCTTGGCTCCGCTGCTCCACGTGGGCCGCTCTTAGGGGCGACTCTCCTCTGGGGGGCTGCTGGTGAGGAGGGGGTCGCGGGGGGAGGCAAGGCTGGGGCAACGGCACGTGTGCCCACAGAGAGGGCTCCGAGTGCCGCCTCTGGCACCCGTGCCATAGGTTCGCCACCACTGCCCTATACCATTTCGGACAAAGGGCTGCCCAGTCTCTTCTTCAAAACTTCCAGTGTTGGAGCATTCACCGCTTCTGGAGGCAGGTAGTTCCACTGGTTCATTGTTCTCCCTGTCAGGAAGTTTCTCCTTAGTTCCAGGTTGCTTCTCTCCTTGATGAATTTCCCTCCGTTGCTTCTTGTCCTGCCTTCAGGTGACTTTGGAGAATAGCTTGACTCCTTTGTGGCGACCTTCAACTCCCAGAATGCCGTGTGGGGAATTCTGGGAGTTGACGTCCCACGAGGCTTACAGTGGCCAGGTTTGCAGAGCCCTGTTTGAAGACCCACGGAGTAAGGCCTGGAACCGCTGAAGGGTGTTCCGCTCCGTCTGAAGACGTGTCCTCCTGTTCTCCCTCTGCAGAGGCTGCAGGAGCTTCACCTGCAAGAGAACAGCATTGAGGTTCTGGAGGACCAGGCGCTGACCGGGCTGACCTCGCTAGCCCTGCTGGACCTCAGCAAGAACAACCTGCGCACCATCAGCCGGGTGACCTTGAGGCCGCTCATCAGTCTGCAAGTTCTGAGGCTGACAGGTGTGTCCCAAGGGACCTTTGGAAGGCCTTCGTTTCTCCTGCACGAGAGAAAAGCTGGTGGAAAGAGAAGTCCTTTCTTTCTTTCTTTCGTTCTTTCTTTCTTTCTTTCTTTCTTTCTTTCTTTCTTTCTTTCTTTCTTTCTTTCTTTCTTTCTTTCTTTCTTTCAAGAAGTTTTATTGGTTTTTTTTTCATTTTACAGACAAGTGCTTACGAAACAACGTGGTGGCAGGGCAATCAATTGTCCACACAACAAAGTCATTCCCATAAAAATCAGATTAAATCATTAAAAAAAGAAAATAAAAACTTTCTCTTTCCCCTGTAATAACATATTATATTCAAATTGATATATTTCAATACAACTAAATCAATCATAACAATCCTCAATCACCTTTCATCCAAATAAATCCACAAATCCAGATCCTGTGTTATGCTTAACTATTTCAATTACTATATTCCATATTTCTAATATAAGTACATAATTAACACTTTGTGAGTCTCCCCATTACCTTTTTCCTTCACATATTCAATAAACATTTATTAATATCATTTCTTATTTTTCCCTATTCTTCTTCCATTACAAAGTAACCATCAGTTCTAATGTATATATAAAAAAAGTATATTAGTTCATATCAGAAAAAAAGAATAAAGAAAAAGAACAAAGAACAAAACAGAGCAAAGTAAAAAAAAAGAAATACCTTTCTATTTCTGTTATAATTTATAATCTAATAATCAATCCCTCAATATCAATATTACATTTCTTTAACCTCCTCAAAGTTACTATATCCAAAACATATTAATACATAGATAAACACCTTATTATTAAGTTCAGACCCTTAATTAATTTTTATTCAAACATCTTATTTAACTGTCATAAGCCATAAATCGATCCATATCTAATAAGCCTTTTAAAATCATTACATAAAACCTTCAATCACGTTCTTCAATCTTATTCTAGCTTTCCTGTTATGCCAAACAGGTTTCCCTAACAAGGCCACTATATCCATAAGCAAGTCATTTTTTTTTTATCTTGCAGTGTCCTTTGAATCAAACAGAGACGTCTTCTTTTTTGTTTTAGGAACCTAGCTCCTTTGGAAATAATCCCTTGTTGTTTGACAAAGTCTGATCTCCACGCTTGAAACTGTTGAGTAGCCGGCTCAATTACGTCCAGTTTTGTTCCTAATAGTTGTTTATCCAAGTTAGCATCGTAAAGAGAAAGGGTGGGGAGACCTCGCCTGATGGATCTGAGGGAGTAGTAGGGCCTGGGTCTGACTCAGGAATCGGACTCTGCTTTAGCAAGACAACTGAGCTGGAGTGAAAGCCTAAGAAGCTGCGGTGGATCAAGAACTCTTGGTAGCTCCCCATGACTCTAGTTGTCAGGCTTTCAGGGGTAGGGAAGGGTTAATGTCACACCTGCTTTCAGTTGCGTAAGAGATGGGACTGAAGTGTGAGTGGGAGAATCAGGGATGACATTATTGAGTTGGGTAATGAAACATCTGCAAGAAAACCACCAAGCTCAGAGATCAGAAGGATGGATGGATAGGGAAGGGAAGGGAGGGAGGGAGGGAGGGAGGAAGGAAGGAAGGAAGGAAGGAAGGAAGGAAGGAAGGAAGGAAGGAAGGAAGGAAGGAAGGAAGGAAGGCCACTGATAGCGTTACTTAGTTGGCTGATGAAACGTCTGCAAGAAAACCACCCAGAGATCACAAGGATGGATGGATAGGGAAGGGAAGGGAAGGGAAGGGAAGGGAAGGAAGGAAGGAAGGAAGGAAGGAAGGAAGGAAGGAAGGAAGGAAGGAAGGAAGACCACCGATGGTGTTATCTAGTTGGCTGATGAAACGTCTGCAAGAAAACCACCAAGCTCAGAGATCAGAAGGATGGGTGGATAGGGAAGGGAAGGGAAGGGAATGGAAGAGAACGGAAGGAGGAAGGAAGGAAGGAAGGAAGGAAGGAAGGAAGGAAGGAAGGAAGACCACCGATGGTGTTATCTAGTTGGCTGATGAAACTTCTGCAAGCAAACAGCTAAGGTCAGAGAGCAACAAGGACAAAGCAGGGAGGGAGGGATGGAGAAAGGAAGGAAGGAAGGAAGGAAACAACCCAGCTTAGAGAGCAACTCCATAGCTGAGCCCTGAGCTACAAATATTCTCTACAAATATTGGAAGAACCCGCATCTCTGACTCTTTTTTACGTCAGGCTGGGAAGCCTCCCCCAACTGGGCTTCCTCTCGGGTGCCGGGGACAGGAGGCCAGGAGGACGATCCAATAGACCTTGAGGAAGGCCATGTTGGAGAAAGCGGTCATCAGAAAGTCACGTTAAGTGGGTCTGCTGGGCAGAATTCCTGCCTTAGTTTCCTTCTCTGAGGAGGGAGACAGGAGTCAGGTGGTCCTCAACTTACGACCGCAACCCGAGCCCAACATTTCCGTTGCTAAACAAGACCGTTGTTTTATGACCTCATTTTACGACCTTTCTCGCCGCAGTTGTTAAGTGAATCTGGCTTCCCCCACTGACTTAGCTTGGTCAGGAGGTCGCAGAATGGGATTGTATGACCCTAGGATGCGGCGACCGTCATAAATATAAGTCAGTGGCCCAGCGTCTGAATTTTGGTCACGGGACCGCAGGGAGGCTGCAAGAATCAAGGGTGAAAAACGGTCATGCGTCGCTTTTTTCCCCGTGCTGTGGTAACGGTCCCTAAACAAATGGTTGTAAGTCGAGGACTGCCTGTATACAACAGCTTAAAGAGGAAAAAAACACCCCGGAGTTTTTTTTTTTTTTATTTTATTTTCTTGCTTTGCACTTGACTCCTGTGTCTTTAAGACTACAGGGAAGGGATTGGGGGATTCTTACTACACTGTGGAAGGAGAGCTAAGAAGGGCCAACCAATCTACAAACTTAGCAACTTTGAGCCCTGTGGACTTCAACTCCCAGAATTCCTTAACCAGCCATGAGGGCTGAGGAATTCTGGGAGTTGAAATCCACCAGTCTTAAAAGGGCCAAGTTTGAAGACCCCCTGAACTAGCTGGTAGTGGTGCATATTTGTCCGAAATGGTGTAGGGTGTCCTGCCTGAGCAGGGGGTTGGACTCGATGACCTCCAAGGTCCCTTCCAACTTTATTACTATTACTATATTAATAAACACGGATAAATTCATCAGACATTTGTCTGTGCAAAGGGAAAGGGGTTCAGCAAAGGAACAGCCCCCGAAGAAGTTAAAACTGGTCTTTTTTTTCTTTTTTTTCCCTACAGTTTGTAATATTTTATTAGATTATAGAATAAAATGCAAAAATACAAAAGTAAATAGTGGGACACAGTGGGGAGGAAAAGGGGGGGGAAATGAGGGGAGAAAGGAAAAAGAACAGACTTCCTCTGTTGCAGTAGAAGGAAGCATTAACATTGAAGCTCAACTTTTTACTTTTCCATAATATTATAAACTAGCCATTTCTATAACAACAAATGAATCTAATCAGAAAACCCAAAATCCCCCCCCTTTTTTTTTTAGTCATCAAGTTTTTGACACCTTGCTAAGCACTGGTGGTAGTCGAATATTGTCATGTCCCAAAAGTGGTACAACAACAACAACAACAACAACAACAACAATAGTAATAGTAATAATAATAATAATAATTAAGTTGGAAGGGACCTTGGAGGTCATCTAGTCCAACCCCCTGCTCAGACAGGAAACCCTAGACCATTTCAGACCAATGGCTGTCCAGTATCTTCTTATAAACTTCCAGTGTTGGAGCATTCACCGCTTCTGGAGGCAGGTAGTTCCACTGGTTAATTGTTCTCACTGTCAGGAAGTTTCTCCTTAGTTCTAGGTTGATTCGCTCCTTGGTCAGTTTCCACCCGTTGCTTCTTGTCTTTGTCTTCTGGCGCTTTGGAGAATAGCTTGACTGCCTTTTCTTTGGGGCAGCCCCTGAGATACTGGAAGTCTGCTATCATGTCCCCCCCTTGTCCTTCTCTTCATTAGACTAATTATTATTATTATTAATAATAATAATAATAAAGTTGGAAGGGACCTTGGAGGTCATCTAGTCCAACCCCCCGCTCAGGCAGGAAAGCCTATCCCATTTCAGACAAATGGCTGTCCAGTCTCTTCTTAAAAACCTCCAGTGTTGGAGCATTCACCGCTTCTGGAGGCAGGTGGTTCCCCTGGTTAATTGTTCTCACTGTCAGGAAGTTTCTCCTTAGTTCTAGGTTGCTTCTCTCCTTGATGAGTTTCCATCTGTTGCTTCTTGTCTTTGCCTTCAGGCGCTTTGGAGAAGAGCTTGACTCCCTCTTCTTTGGGGCAGCCCCTGAGATATTGGAAGGCTGCTATCATGTCCCCCTTGTCCTTCTCTTCAAGGTTGAAAAGCCCTGCTCTAAGTCATTTCTTTCAGTCACTAAGGGAACCGTGATAAGTCCAGGACCGCCCGTATTGGGCAAACAGAGGAGTGGACGTGGTCCTCAACTGGTTTGTGGGACCTCCAATCAATCAATCAATCAATCAGAACTGATCTGGGAGGGACCTTGGAGGTCTTCTAGCCCAGCCCCCCTGCTCAGCCCTATACTATTCCAGACAAGTGACGGCTGAGTCTTCTCTTAAAAACCTCCAGTGAACTATTGTTGACGGGATACTTCTTCTTTTTTTTCCCCGGCAGAGAATCCATGGCGATGCGACTGCGCTCTGCACTGGCTCAGCAGCTGGATCCGAGAGGAAGGCCAGAGGCTCCTGAGCCCCCTGGACAAGAAGATCGAGTGTTCGGAGCCACCGCGCCTGGCCTACCAAAGCCTAGCGGATGTTTCTGGCAACAGCTTGATCTGCATCCCTCCGGTCGTACAAGTACAACCGCTTGAAGTCATGGCCCGGCTGGGTGAAGACCTGCGCATCGCCTGTCAGGCCTCGGGCTACCCACAGCCACTCGTGACCTGGCGTAAACTGGCCCACTGGCGGGCCGGAGGCTCCAGGGGAAGCCGGACCCGGCTGCCCAGTGGAAGCTTTGAGCTGAGAGAGCGCAGCGTCGGGGAGCGCTTTGAGCAGTCGGACACCGGCAGCGGGATGCTGTTCCTGAACAACGTGACGGTGTCCCATGCCGGGAAATACGAATGCGAGGCCTCCAATCCCGGGGGGATGGCCCGGGTGGTCTTCCACCTCATGGTTAACCTCTCGCAGCATCAGCAGCAATCGCAGGGCTACCCGGCGTCGGTAGACATCAGCCAGGAGCCCCTGTACGACATGGAGAGCATGGACTTCCACGCCCTGGGCATGGCCACGCAGACGGCCATCGCCGTGGCCATCTCCCTGCTGGCCCTGGTGGCCCTTCTGTTGGTGATCATGATCTACCGGAAACACCGCAAGCGGAAAAAGGCGAAGAAGGAGGAGAACATTTTGTACGTCAACGACTATTCCGACGGGCCCACCACTTTCGCGCAGCTGGAAGAGTACCGAGACGAGAGGGGCCACGAAATGTTTGTGATTGACCGCAACAAGCCCCTCTTTGCCACCTATAAGGACCCCCAAGGCCTGGCAGGGGTCTTCCCGGAGCAGCTCCAAGACCAAGCGACTCAGACTCTGGAAGGAGAAGAAGAGGGTCGCCAAGAAGACAGCGAGCTCTTCGCCAACCAGGGAGTGATGCTCCAGCCTCAGATAGCGTATGAAATCCACTGCTGAGTGGAGTTACGGAAGTTGGGGTGAATGGACACCCCTCCCCCCAATGGAGCTGTTTTCTTGACCTCCTCCTACCATTGTCTGCTTAAGTTCGGGGCCTTGAGTGGAGGAACCTGTGGTGGTGGACCATCCCACAGGTTGCAGAGAGGACTCGTGTATGTTCAACGAGAGCCATCATCCTGTGGTTACTCCTGGGGCACGTTCAGCCCTCACCATGTTGATCATCTCCATCCCGTTGTCCAATGTTCTCTGAAAGGGCCGTGGAGCAATTCACAAGGGTCCCTTGGGTTCACCTTCAAATCTGAAAGCATAGCACACCAGAATAGCTTTGCTACAAAGGTCACCTTAGGCCAGCATTTTGCTTCTCACTGTGATTGATCAGATTCCTCCAGGACACTCTCAAGCAAGAGAGGGATCCACACCACCTCCTCCTCTTCCTCCCTCCGAAGTTGTTCCTCAGCACACCAGACTTGGAGGCACCTTACCCACTAAGCTGGATATCTTCAAATGATAGACCTGTCAAAAGCGTGATAGGAAGGCTGATGGACAGCAATGGGTTTTGACCCCTGAACTTTTCCCAGCCATCAGCTGTGACCCTCCCCGGGCATTCCGCAACTGGACGTAAGGACCTTGCGCATAAAGTTTTTGGTCACAGTCAGCAGAGAAAGTGTGGCTCGGAAAAAAAACACACCAAAGGCTGGATAAGAGGTTCACTGTGCAAATTTGACCAAAACTTCAGTGACGAAGGGATGACATTTACAGTCCCTCGCGCAGGCTGAGTGGGACACTCAGGTTTTTTGAGGGGCCTTGCCTGTCATTTTGCTTTAAAAGGATAAAAATAATGTCACAGTCCTGAGCTGCAACAGCGGCATTTGTAGAATGCACGGAAAAAACCCCCTCCTTATCTCCACCTTACAGGCGGTCGGTCGGTCCTTGAGCCCAAAATTTCTGTGGCTAAGCAAGACAGTTGTTAAGTAGTTTTTGCCCCCATTTTGTAACTTGCTTGCCACCGTTGTTAAATGACTCACTGGTTTCTCCATTGACTTTAGCTTGTCAGAAGGTCACAAAATGTGATCACGTAACCGCAGGGACACTGCGACCGTCATAAATGTGACTCAGTTGCCAAGTGTCAGAATGTTGATCACGTAATTATGGGGACATTGCGACCGTCGTAAATGTGACTCAGTTGCCATGTGTCAGAATGTTGATCACGTAACCATGGGGACGCTGCGCGTCATAAATGTGACTCAGTTGCCAAGTGTCAGAATGTTGATCACGTAACCATGGGGACGCTGCGACCGTCGTAAATGTGACAACAGTTGCCAAGTGTCAGAATGTTGATCACGTAATTATGGGGACACTGCGACCGTCGTAAATGTGACTCAGTTGCCATGTGTCAGAATGTTGATCACGTAACTGTGGGGACGCTGCGACCGTCGTAAATGTGACTCAGTTGCCAAGTGTCAGAATGTGGATCACGTAATTATGGGGACACTGCGACCGTCGTAAATGTGACTCAGTTGCCATGTGTCAGAATGTTTATCACGTAACCATGAAATCAGCTGTGCCCCCAATGCACAGGCAACAGCATAGCCGTGTAGTTGCGCCAGGAACAAAATGGCTGCGTGCAAGATTTTTTTTCCCAAGCAAAGAAGCCAATAAAATATAGCCAGCATCTCCTGGCTGCTGAGGCTGTGTTGTCTTCTTTTAGGGAATTGGGGGCAGGGGATAATGGGGAAGTGAATCTTGGTTCTGCTGAAGGATTCCTGCTGGTTGAAACGGTTTCTTGCTGTCGGGCTGCACGTGGCTGGGAAGGTGCCTACTTATGCGGTGACATCTCTCTAACCAACATCATTTATTCATTTTCTTAAATTTATATGTCACTTGTCTCACTGTCAAATGACTCTGGCTGGCTTACAAATATCCTAAAAACAGGTACAAATGTTGGAGCATGAAATATTAAATAATTAAACAAATTACCCGCTCAAATGATTTTCCTGCTCAACATGTTTCTTTTTTGGGGTAATCGTATTGTTGTATTTCTCATTTATTCTCTTTCATTATTTATTTTACTATTATTATTATTAATAATAATAATAATAATAATAATAATAATAATAATAATAATAATAATAATAAAATTGGAAGGGACCTTGGAGATCATCGAGTCCAACCCCCTGCTCAGGCAGGAAACCCTAGACCATTCCAGACAAATGGCTGTCCAGTCTCTTCTTAAAAACTTCCACTGTTGGAGCATTCACCGCTTCTGGAGGCAGGTGGTTCCACTGATTGATTGTTCTCCCTGTCAGGAAGTTTCTCCTTAGTTCTAGGTTGCTTCTTCTCCTTGATGAGTTTCCACCCATTGCTTCTTGTCCTGCCTTCAGGCGCTTTGGAGAATAGCTTGACTCCCTCTTCTTTGGGGCAGCCCCTGAGATACTAGAACACTGTTATCCTGTCCCCCCTCATCCTTCTCTTCCTTAAACTAGACATCCCCAATTCCAGCAGCCGTTCCTTATGTGTTTTACCCTCCAGTCCCCTGATCATCTTAGTTGCTCTTCTCTGTACTCTTTCTGGAGTCTCAACATCTTTCTTACATCGTGGTGACCAAAACTGGATGTAGTATTCCCAGTGTGGCCTTATCAAGGCCTTGTAAAGTGGTATTAACACTTCCCGTGATCTTGATTCCATCCCTCTGTTGATGCAGCCCAGCACTGTGTTGGCCTTTTTGGCAGCTGCAGCCCACGGCTGGCTCCTATTTAGATGATTGTCCACTAGGACTCCGAGGTCCCCCTCACAGTTGCTACTATTGAGCAAGGTACCCCCTATACTACACCTGTGCATTTGGCTTTTCTTGCCTAAATGTAGAACCTTCCTTTTTTCACCCTTGAATTTCATTTTGTTCTATTACTTTTTGTTCTTTTCTATTGCTAAACAAGACCGTTGTGAAGTGAGTTTCGCCTCATTTTACAACCTTTCTTGCCACAGTTGTTAAGGGAGTAACAGGATTCCCCGTGGACTTTGCTTGTCAGAAGGCCGTATAAAGGGGTGACCCGGGGATACTGCAACCTGTCAAAAGTACACGTTGGTTGCCAAGCGTCCAAATTTTGAACACTGTGACCACAAGGATGCTGCAATGGCTGTAGGTGTGAAAAACAGCCCTAAGTCAGTGAGGGTGAACCTTTTAGAGACCGAGGGCCCAAGCTGCAACCCAAAACCCACTTGTGCATCGTCAGGTGCCGGGTGGCCCTGGCCCATCGGGTGGGTGTGGCTGCGGTGGTAACGGCAGACTGGGTGGGACTAAAAAGTTCAATCAATGAATTCCAACTTTGCAAGATCTTTTTTTTTTCCGCGAGAAGTTGAAATTGACTGAACCTTTTTTTTTTTTGCACACGGCGGCGGAGGGCTAAAGCGAAAAGGTTTTACAAAACGCAGCTGAAGGCCTAGGACTGGGGCGATGGCGCACGTGCCCACAGAGAGGGCTCTGGGTGCCGCCTCTGGCACCCGCCCGTGCCACAGGTTCGCCACCACTGCCCTAAGTCGCTGTTTTAGTGCCATTTTAACTTCAAGCGGTCACTAAACAAAGTGAAGGAGTCCCTAGAAGCAAAACTGAGAAGCATTCATAATTAGGCTCAATTTATTAGAATGCAAGCTTCCTTGTTAGAGGAGGCAGGGAGAGGAGGCTGAAATTGGTGTTCTCCTTTGAGCCGCCTCTTCTTCCCCCTCCCAGTTCCAAGAGGACCAGTCCCCTGGAAACGTTTTAATCCGTATCCCCTTCACTGAGGATTCCCACCTCCATCAGGTAAGCTCTGGTTCGGTAACCCCGATAGGCGGACTGGATCTTGATTGCCGCTTCTTCCTGCAAACGCAACATTTGCCTGACCCTCCAGCCCCGCCAGAAGGCCTGGATCAGGGTGGCTGCACGTACCACTTGCCACATCTGCTTCCTGGTCTTGAACACGCGCCTCTGGCCTTCGCCCATCCGGCGGGCAGCGTAGTTTTCGTACAACCAGTCGGAGGTGCCCTGGGAAGGCATGCCTTGCTGTTGTAGCTGCTGCTGTTGGACACTGGTGGAGGAGAGACTCCGGGTGCTGGTGCGCTCCCGTGTCAGCCGTATGGAAGTTTGTATGCTGGGGGCCATACGCTGGCTGACGACTACGCTGGGTTCCCGACTCTGCCTGCGTGGCTGCTCGTTGGCAGCCGTAGGGTAGCTTTTTGAAGGCCCCTGATAGGAGAAGCGTTGCCCGTAACGGCGTGGCTGGCTGTACGCTGGTCCCTCCTGCCTGGAGGTGTAGGACGTCCTTCGGGCATTCCTGGACGGAGAGGTACTTGCATGTCCTTCGCATTCACTGTCCTCCACCTCCGATTCTGATGGCGGCCCTTTGCCCACGCCCACAAGTACACGGATGCTGGTGCAACGCCCGCAGCGCGGACAGGTCTTGGGCTGGGAGGGCTTGGGGTCCTCTTGCTGGACCAGGAAGGACGGGGATCGTGGTACCTTGCTTTTCCACTCCTCAGGGTCTCCCACAAGGCACTTGCGCCAATGTTTCCTGGGGTATGGGCCCACCCAGGAGGAGCTTCCGGGCATGTAGCTGGGATGGCCATAGTAGGTCCCTGTTGGAAACCTTGGGGGACTGTAGTAGGTCCTCTGTGGGCGTCTAGGGTGGTAAGTGTGGCTTCCTGCTTGGGCCATGTCCCGTCGGGTACGGTATCCCCGCCAGTGAGCTTGGATGGTGGTGGCTGCCTGCTGGCATTCGGCGAGGGCCTGGCGAGTCATGTAGCCCCGATAGTGTGCCTGAATGACCTGGGCAGCTCTCTCCCTGTCCATCCTGGGGTACCCCCAGGATTCTCTCTCCCCCTCAACGGAGGAAATGGAGGACGTTCTTCGGCGCCTGTGAACTTCTGCTGAAGGCTCCTGCTGCCGCTGCAAAGCATGGTACTCGCGAGCGATGTATCTCTTCCAAGCAGCCTGGATAGTGGCGGCCGCAGCCTGCTCCGTCATGAGCTGCTTACGGGTGAGGTGGCCCCGCCATGTGGCCTGGATGGTGGTGGCCGCCTTGTCCATGAGCATGTCAAGCTCATCCACCAGGAAGGAAGATCGGTGGCGGGATCGGCTGTTACTCCGAGCTCTGATCTTGGCCAGCTGCCGGTCATGGTGGTGCATATCTTCACTGGTCATCTCCTCTTCCCCACTTGGATAGCTGTAGGAGCACCAGGGGTGGTCCTCGTAAGTCTCCATCTGGGGAGGTGGGAGGTGAAACAACAGGTGTCAGCAACGAACTACCAATGTCTATGGGTCAAATGATAAGATAACCTTTATGGTCATTTTTATACTGTGGGCACAACGGCACACATCAAAAATCAAGGAGAGAAGCAACCTAGAACTAAGGAGAAACTTCCTGACAGTCAGAACAATTAACCAGTGGAACTACCTGCCTCCAGAAGTGGTGAATGCTCCAACACTGGAAGTTTTCAAGAAGAGACTGGACAGCGGTTGGTCCGAAAATGGTCTAGGGTTTCCTGCCTGAGCAGGGGGTTGGACTAGATGACCTCCAAGGTCCCTTCCAACTTTTATTATTATTATTATTATAATATTATTATTATCTTTGTAGAGGACCAGAAGAGATGAAGCCTGAGCTAATTCTATGGAACTACTTTAGTCAGGAAACAGACCTTGCTGTCCTCACGCTGGGACTACGTTTTGGAAAGTAGCCATCTTAGAAGAAGCTGAGACTTCTTTCAATGAGGGTTTTACCCTGGTTAGTCTAAGATCCGAACCTGTTGTCTTCAGCCAAACCTACTGGAAATGCCACAAGCAAGCCACGCCGATTCATGGGAAGCACAAACCAGCAGGATGGGCTACCTGGGTGTTTTTCTCCGTGGCCGATCTCTAAAAGGTCGGCCTGCGTTGCGACGTGTTGGTCTGTGACCTGGCGAAGAGAAAAGAAGAGGGTGAGTGGGCAGAGGATGGCGCCCCTGCCCTCCGGAAGGTTCCTGCATTGTTAGCAAAGCCAACTGAACACCGTATCTGTCTCCAGAGGGCACCACTTGTACGCACCCTGTTATTGTTTCTGCCTGTAAAGCCTTCCAGCCAATTCTTTCTTAGGACGAGAATTCTAGCCAGCCGTGACCTCAAGGGATGACGTCACTGCCATTGTGGCATCGTGGCCTATGCGCAGCCAAGCATGAGTTGCTGGGGGAACATTGGGGCAGCTGGTATTTGGAACGGAGCACCCACCTTCGATGTAGGTTTCACAGGTACGATGTCACGCCGATGAGAAGACAGGATTCTCTGTCGAGTTTTAGGCCTCTGTGAACCAGAGTAGACTTGGGCGCTTATAATAATAGTAATAATAGTAATAATAGTAATAATGGTAATAATAATGATGATAATAATAACAGTAATATAATAATAATAATAAGAAGTTGGAAGGGACCTTGGAGGTCATCTAGTCCAACCCCCTGCTCAGGCAGGAAAGCCTATACCATTTCAGACAAATAGTTGTCCAGTCTCTTCTTAAAAACTTCCAGTGTGGGAGCATTCACCGCTTCTGGAGGCAGGTGGTTCCACTGGTTAATTGTTCTGTCGGGAAGTTTCTCCTTAGTTCTAGGTTGCTTCTCTCCTTGATTAGTTTCCACCCGTTGCTTCTTGTCCTGCCTTCAGGCGCTTTGGAAAATAGCTTGACTCCCTCTTCTTTGGGGCAGCCCCTGAGATGTTGGAAGGCTGCTATCATGTCCCCCGTCCTTCTCTTCGTTAAACTAGACATACCCAATTCCAGCAGCCGTTCCTTGTATGTTTTAGCCTCCAGTCCCCTGATCATCTTTGTTGCTCTTCTCTGCCCTCTTTCTAGAGTCTCAGCATCTTTTTTACATCGTGGTGACCAAAATTGGATGCTGTATTCCAAGGCCTTGTAAAGTGGTATTAACACTTCACCTGATCTCGATTCTATCCCTCTGTTAATGCAGCCTAGCACTGTGTTGGCCTTTTTGGCAGTTGCAGCACACAGCTGGCTCCTATTTAAGGGATGGTCCACTAGGACTCCGAGATCCCTCTGAGTTACTATTGAGCAAGGTACCACCTATTCTATACCTGTACATTTGGTTTTTCTTGCCTAAATGTTGAACCTTAACCTCCAGTGTTGGAGCACTCACTGGTTCTGGAGGCAGGTTGTTCCACTGGTTCATTGTTCTGTCAGGAAGTTTCTCCTTGGTTCTAGGTTGCTTCTCTCCTTGGTTAGTTTCCATCTTTTGCTTCTTGTCCTGACTTTGGGGTGCTTTGGAGAATAGCTTGACTCCCTCTTCTTTGGGGCAGCCCCTTAAATATTGGAAGGCTGCTCTCATGTCCCCCCTCGTCCTTCTCTTCATTAAACTAACCCTACCCAATTCCTGCAACTGTTCTTCGTATGTTTTAGCCTCTAGCTCCCTAATTATCTTTGATGCTCTTCTCTGCACTCTTTCCAGATTCTCAACATCTTTTTTATATCGTGAGGACCAGAACTGGATGCCGTATTCCAAGTGGGGCCTCACTAGTGCAGTATAGAATAAATCTCCATTCCAGGGCTGTTGCCAGGATAAAAATAGAGATCCTTGTACACGTCACCTTGAACGTCCGGCAGGAAAGCAAGATATAAATGCAATGAACACAGGTCTGTATTTCCCCCAAAATTGCAACCCGTTGTAGCAGCCAGCAAACCGTTCATGTTCCTGCTGGTCTTTCTTGAACAAAACTATGGATGTTTATATCGTAATGATAACAGTTCATAATAAATTATATTGCATCAGTCTTTGGAGTAGCGTAATCAGTTAGTGTTTTGGTTCTCAAAACTGCTTCACTTGGAGAGCCGGCTTCATCTAATGGTGAAGGGACCAGGCTAGATACTGGGAGTTCTAGTCCCGCCTTAGGCATAAAAGCTGACTGGGTGACTTTGGGCCAATCACTAGGAGACGGTGAGTTCTAGTCCCGCCTTAGGCATGAAAGCTGACTGGGTGACTTTGGGCCAATCACTAGGAGACGGTGAGTTCTAGTCCCGCCTTAGGCATGAAAGCTGACTGGATGACTTTGGGCCAATCACTAGGAGACGGTGAGTTCTAGTCCCGCCTTAGGCATGAAAGCTGACTGGGTGACTTTGGGCCAATCACTAGGAGACGGTGAGTTCTAGTCCCGCCTTAGGCATGAAAGCTGACTGGGTGACTTTGGGCCAATCACTAGGAGACGGTGAGTTCTAGTCCCGCCTTAGGCATGAAAGCTGACTGGGTGACTTTGGGCCAATCACTAGGAGACGGTGAGTTCTAGTCCCGCCTTAGGCATGAAAGCTGACTGGGTGACTTTGGGCCAATCACTAGGAGACGGTGAGTTCTAGTCCCGCCTTAGGCATGAAAGCTGACTGGGTGACTTTGGGCCAATCACTAGGAGACGGTGAGTTCTAGTCCCGCCTTAGGCATGAAAGCTGACTGGGTGACTTTGGGCCAATCACTAGGAGACGGTGAGTTCTAGTCCCGCCTTAGGCATGAAAGCTGACTGGGTGACTTTGGGCCAATCACTAGGAGACGGTGAGTTCTACTCCCGCCTTAGGCATGAAAGCTGACTGGGTGACTTTGGGCCAATCACTAGGAGACGGTGAGTTCTAGTCCCGCCTTAGGCATGAAAGCTGACTGGGTGACTTTGGGCCAATCACTAGGAGACGGTGAGTTCTAGTCCCGCCTTAGGCATGAAAGCTGACTGGGTGACTTTGGGCCAATCACTAGGAGACGGTGAGTTCTAGTCCCGCCTTAGGCATGAAAGCTGACTGGGTGACTTTGGGCCAATCACTAGGAGACGGTGAGTTCTAGTCCCGCCTTAGGCATGAAAGCTGACTGGGTGACTTTGGGCCAATCACTAGGAGACGGTGAGTTCTAGTCCCGCCTTAGGCATGAAAGCTGACTGGGTGACTTTGGGCCAATCACTAGGAGACGGTGAGTTCTAGTCCCGCCTTAGGCATGAAAGCTGACTGGGTGACTTTGGGCCAATCACTAGGAGACGGTGAATTCTAGTCCCGCCTTAGGCATAAAAGCTGACTGGGTGACTTTGGGCCAATCACTAGGAGACGGTGAGTTCTAGTCCCGCCTTAGGCATGAAAGCTGACTGGGTGACTTTGGGCCAATCACTAGGAGACGGTGAGTTCTAGTCCCGCCTTAGGCATGAAAGCTGACTGGGTGACTTTGGGCCAATCACCAGGAGACGGTGAATTCTAGTCCCACCTTAGGCATGAAAGCTGACTGGGTGACTTTGGGCCAATCACCAGGAGACGGTGAATTCTAGTCCCGCCTTAAGCATAAAAGCTGACTGGGTGACTTTGGGCCAATCACTAGGAGACGGTGAGTTCTAGTCCCGCCTTAGGCATGAAAGCTGACTGGGTGACTTTGGGCCAATCACTAGGAGACGGTGAGTTCTAGTCCCGCCTTAGGCATGAAAGCTGACTGGGTGACTTTGGGCCAATCACCAGGAGACGGTGAGTTCTAGTCCAACCTTAGGCATGAAAGCTGACTAGGTGACTTTCAGCCTCTCACAAGAAAACGGTGAGTTCTAGTCCCGCCTTAAGCATAAAATCTGACCTTGGACCAGTCTCCCTCACAGTTGTGGGGGGAAAAGGAGGAGAAAGTATTTAGCTATATTCTCTCCCTGGAGTTATTTTAAGGACAATAAAGGAAAGCTGTACCAAATAAATAAATAAATAAATAAATAAATAAATAAATCGGAGTCGTAATTAGCAGGAATGAGAGGCCTGAGCATCTTGTGTGATCACATTCCGGGTTGCAGGACTATCAGAAACCCATCCGAGTCTGCAAACGGAGGCCTGTTACCCTTAGTAATCTAAATAGTTTTCTCTAATTTCAGCTGCTTCTCCAGCTGCTGCCAAGTTAGAGGAAACACTCTGGGAAGGAAGGCCACCTAGAGCAGCCAGGGAGTTGTACAAAGGGGGCAGGTTTCAGCTTTGGAGGCTACCAAATTTGGCAACTGGGACCAACTTCTGTCTTTTGCTTGCCTTTATTATTTTTTTTTTTTTGGTCTTTCATTTAGGAAAGTTTTCACATTCTCTCAAAACCAAAACACCCACTCATTATTTTTTTTGGCACAAATTATTTCCTCCTCCCCGAAAAGCTGCTGGAATTTGATTCCCATTATTCTATACCAGGGGTTTCCAAACTTGGCTCAGGAATTCTGGGAGTTGAAGTCCAACGAGTCATAAAAGAGCTGAGGTTGCCTACCCCTGGCCTACGTCCTCCAGTTCTAAGCGGTGAGCCTCCTAGACCAGGGGTAGGCAACCTGGGCTCTTTTATGACCCGTGGACTTCAACTCCCAGAACTCCTGAGCCAGCCATGCTGAGGGGAAAGGGAGAGGTTTCCAAGCTAGCTCAGGAATTCTGGGAGTTGAAGTCCACGAGTCATAAAAGGGCCAGGTTTGAAGACCCCTGATTTAAATATTTTTTCCTCACGGTCACGTGATCAGAATTCAGGCATTAGGGCAGGGGTAGGCAATCTTGGCTCTTTTATATGACTTGTGGAATTCAACTCCCAGAATTCCTCAGCCAGCATGGGGGAACTATGACCCCCTCATGACTGGTGGACTTCAACTCCCAAAATTCCTCAGCCAGCATGGGGGAACTATGACCCCCTTATGACTTGCAGACTTCAACTCCCAGAATTCCTGAGCCAGTATGGGGGAACTATGACCCCCTTATGACTGGTGGACTTCAACTCGCAGAATTCCTGAGCCAGTATGGGGGAACTATGACCCCCTTCATGACTGGTGGACTTCAACTCCCAGAATTCCTGAGCCAGCATGGGGGAACTATGGCCCCCTCATGACTCCCGGACTTCAACTCCCAGAATTCCTGAGCCAGCCACACTGAGGGGAAAGGGAGGGGTTTCCAAGCTGAGCCTTGCTGGCTCAGGAATTCTGGGAGTTGAAGTCCACCAGTTATAAAAGAGCCGAGCTCGCCTACCCCTGGCCTAGACTTACACACCACTCCATGGCGCTTTACAACCCTCTCTGAGCCGTTTACAAATGTCAGCATGTGTACCCCGACAATCTGGATCCTCATTTTACGGATCTTGGAAGGATGGGAGGCCGAGTCAACCTGCAGCCGGTCAGCATCGAACGGCTGGCAGTCATGAGAATTCTGCCTTCTCACCGCTGCACTCTTATTGTCCACTCGTCTATAGTTCAACTTCAACTTGATCAGAACTTAATTCAAGACGGGAACAGCTCGCGCGGCAGGCGGGATCCAGCCCTTCCCGCAAGTAAGCGACAAATGCTAGCATGTTGCTCTGAGAGCCATCGTCTTTTATTTCAAGATAAAAGCTGCTGCGTCGTCTTCCCCGCCCCGCCGCCCGTCGCAGAACGAGGTTTCCCTCTCAACTGCCTGCGCCCACCTTCTCCGACCGAGGGCAAACGTCACAGGGGAAAACCACCCTCCCCTCTCAGACCCCCCACAGCAACACAACGCTACATTCTCAGGTATAGAATTAAAAAAACAAAAAACCCAATCAAACAACCAGGAAAATGATTTCTCCCCCCCCCACCCCCCCAATTGCTACATGCACTGGAATTGCAATTGAAAAGGAAAATAAGGCTGGCCTTGGCCTTCCGGGCTGGCATCTATCTTCAGCGGAGATGGAAAGAGAGCCGAATGCCCCCCTCTCTGCCCCAACTGTGTTCCCCCCTCCCCATCCCTGCGTGGTGGCTCCCGTTCGCCGGCTCCTTCGGGGCCCAGCACCACCGGCAGGGCGCGTTTCCACGCTGGAGGAAAACCTCCCTGCGGGCTCTTAATCGGCTGCGCGGCTTCCGGGACCGCCAGGAGGGCTCCGATCAGCCACAAGAGAGGAAGGAAAAAGGGGGCTTTATTCCACATTTCGGAGGAGAAGAGTACGGTGGCCCCAAGGGGGAGGGGGCTATAAACTGAAATAGTCGAGGCTGTTGTGGCGACAAAGGTTCGTGGTCCAGATGGCGTCTCCCCGGTTGGCGCTGAGCAGCATCTGCTGGAGTTCGTTGCTGACCCGGGAGAACTTCTCCTCGTCCACGGAACCGTTGAGCAGGTTGGAGGAGGTGGGGGGCCAGGGCAGGTCGTCCCCGTAGCAGTCCACGGGGTAGGGGTAGATGACCAGCCGCAGGTCCAAGAGGCCCACCGTCTTGTGGAGCAGGTTCTTCACCCCTTTGGCCGAGATGGGGTTGCCGAAGACGCCCAGGTAGCGCAGGTGGGAGCAGCGGCAGAGAGCCGGCAGGAGCAGGTTGAGGTGGGTGTCCATCAGGCGGCACTCCATGATGTCCAGGTGGAGCAAGGTGGAGGCGGCCTCGGTCAGCAGGCCCTGCAGGGGCTGGAGGAGGCTGTCGGACAGGTTGTTGCCGCTCAGGTCCAGCTTCTTCAGGGCCGAGGTGTGGAGGCTTTGGGAAAGGTAGGCGAAGTCGTTGGGCAGCAGGTAGCAAAAGGCCAGCTCCAGGCTCTCCAGGGGGCTTCGCAGGTCCCTGCAGGTACAGCGGAAGAGAAGGCCGCTTAAGGACTGGCACGACCCCCCCTCCCCTCGTGCCATGCTCTACAGCAGGGCTTTTCAACCAGTGGTAAGGGTACCCCCCGTGGTCCATGGGCACCTGGCCGGTGGTACGCGAGCATCCTAGAAAAGGGGTAGAGGGGAAGGGGAATGGGCTGAACCGGGGGCAGCACCGCACAAGCCTGAGCGAGAGACGGCTGGAGCTGCAGGGCTGTCGGGACTCAGCGGAAGCGTCAGGATCAGTGCCGCTTTCCAGCTGATCGGCGCTTCTTCAAGGCTGTCAGGGCTCAGTGGAAGCGCCAGGATCAGCGCCAGGCTCCAACTGGAGCTCGGTGCTGATCCTGGTGCTTCCACTGAGCCCTGAAGAAGCGCCGATCAGCTGGAAAGAAGCACTGATCCTGGTGCTTCTGCTGAGCCCAGAAGAAGTGCCGATCATCTGGAATGTTGCAGGATCTCCAGGGTCTTGTGATTTACATTCAGATGCTTGGCAACTGATTCATATTTATGACGGCCACAGTGTCCCAGGGTCATGTGAAGGGACCAAAACCTGCTTCAACCATCCAGAAGTTGGGGGGGGGGAATAAAAACCAAACACCCCCCCACCCCACCCCTGCTGCCAATCCTCTACAGAAATGCTCACAACAATGAAAACCTCGGACAGGAGGAAGAGTGCCGCCGGGTGGGCAGGCAGGTGTGTTGCTTAGATGAAATATGATCTAAGTAATACAAAAAGATATTCAACCCCAACTAATAAAATGCAAATAAAATTTTAAAAAAAGGATGCGAAATGAAATGTATTTCATTTGCCCAAGGATGTGTGCTTAAGCGGTTATGAGTAATGGATCCAACCATGAATATATATTTTTTTCTCTCTCCCTCACGGGCACCCTGAAAATTACAATTCAAAACATGCCCTGAAGGTCTCTGGGGCTTCATTAAATGTTTCAAGGGCCACACCTATGCCAAGGCCTGAGATTGTAGAATAACAGAGTCGGAAGGGACCTCAGAGGTCATCTAGTCCAACCCCCTGCTCAGGCAGAAAACCCTATACCAGGGGTAGGCAACCCAAAACACTCAAAGAGCCACTTGGACCCGTTTCCCACCGAAAACAGAACACTGGGAGCCGCAAAATCCTTTTGATATCTAAAAGGAAGATAACGACCGGTGAGAGCGCACAGGGTTGGCCTCCTCCGGGTCCCGTCAGCGAAACAATGCCGTCTGGTGGGTCCTAGGGGGAGGGCCTTCTCTGTTGTGGCGCCCGCCCTCTGGAACCAACTGCCCCTTGAAGTCCGCGTTTCTCCCACTCTCCCGGCCTTCCGAAAGAATCTTAAAACCTATCTTTGCCGGCAGGCCTGGCAAGCTCAGGGGTAGGCAACCTGGGCTCTTTTATGACTCATGGACTTCAACTCCCAGAATTCCTGAGTCAGCATAGCTGGGTTAGCTAGCTCTCTCCTGCCCTTCCTGCTTCCTGCAGAGACGCAGCAAAGGGAGGAGCTCCGCCCAAAAAGCTTTTCAGCTCCTCGGAGAACATTGTGAGTGCACTCTCTTTTACACACACACACACACACACACACACACACACACACACACACACACACACACACACACACACACACACAAGCAGGGAAGTGCAAGTGCCTCTCTCTGCAAATGGCAGAGGAGGCTGGGAGCCGCAGGGGAAGGCTCAAAGAGCCGCATGTGGCTCCAGAGCCGCAGATTGCCGACCTGTGCCCTATACCATTCCAGACCAGTGGTTGACCAGTCTCTTCTTAAAAACTTCCAGTGTTGCAAAAGGAAGGGAGGGAGGGAGGAAAGAAGGAAGGAAAAGAATAACAGAGCTGGAAGGGACCTTAGAGGTCATCTAGTCCAACCCCCTGCTCAGGCAGAAAACCCTATAGCATTCCAGACAAATGGTTGGCCAGTCTCTTCTTAAAAACTTCCAGTGTTGCAGAAGGGAGGGAGGAAGGAAGGAAGGAAGGAAGGAAGGAAGGAAGGAAGGAAGAAAGAAAAAAGAATAACAGAGCTGGAAGGGACCTTGGAGGTCATCTAGTCCAGCCTTTCTCTGGTTAGTTGTTCAGCTTGTGTGCCACCAACCTAATGGGTCTTTTACGAAGTGAAAGGCAGCACAGGAGAGAATTAAACAAACACAATGCGGGGCACAAGTACATATGAAGCCCACCAGCACAACGTGGCATCAAGCAAACTTGAACCCTTTTCCCTTTTTCGCGCTATCCTACACTTTTTCCTTCCCCTCTTTTCTGACGCTTCTCCTTTTTGTTCGGATTGTACGTTCTGACCAATTAATAATCCTAAAAAGTATTGGAGAGAGGGGGGGGAGGGAGGGAAGAGACAGGGGGCAAATAAATCTTGAATTTCCGAAGGGGAGGGTGGCCCCTTGGTTCGAAGGAGGAGACTGGCCCTCCCCGTCTCCGCCCCGTGGCTCCCTTACCCCAGCAGTTGCCGCAGCTTGCCGGAGAGGCGGGAGGAGCCCAGGTTCAGCTCTTTGAGGCAGCTCAGGCGGCTGAGCTGGGTGGCGAAGTACTGCAGGCTCCCTTCCATGCCCACCGTCAGGCGCCGGACGTCGATGTTGCTGTAGGGCAGCTTCAGGCTGGCCAGGTTGGTGAACTTGGTCAGGTGGGGGAGGACCACCCGGAGGCCGGAGAGGCCGAGGTTGTTGAAGCGCAGGTCCACCTGCCGGACCCCGGCCGGGTCCAGGAACTCCAGGAGCCCCACGGTGCTGGCGATGGACAGCTCTTCCGCCCGGAAGTCCCGGCAGCGCAGACGCAGGGCGTTGCTGCTGTTGATCTGCAGGGCGTCCTTCAGCACCACGTAGGAGGTGCTGTTGACAAAAAGGTCCACCCAGACGTCCACGGAAAGGGGCTGGGGCGCCGGCAGGGCCACCGAGCTGCTGTAGGGGCCCTTCCTGCGCTTGGAGGAGCGCCTCGAGCATTTGCTCTGCTGCTTGGAGACATCCAGGCAGGCCTTGGCCAGCGTGACCGTCCTGGACCACAAGCTCATGCTCTCCGGGCCCTGCCCTTCGTCCTGCAGGCCCGTCATGTCCAGGATCTGCAAGCGCTGCCCCTTGCTGCAAAAGGGAAAGACGTTAAAGCAGGAGGAGGAGGACGACGACGACAACTGTGGGGTCCCTGGTGCTGTCTGAGCTTGGTGGGGTTTTTTCCAGACGTTTCATGACCCAGCTTGGGAACATCATCAGTGCTGGAAGGCAGTGGGGTTTGCAGAGAGGAGGAGGAGGAGGAGGACTGTGGGGCTTGGAGGTGTCTGAGCCTGGTCATTTGCTTGCAGACATTTCATTAAAACCAGCTGACCTCATCTGTGCTATAATGATGAAACCTCACTCCCTTCTGACACTGATGAGGTTATCTAGTTGGGTCATGAAATACCAGCAGAGCATATAGCTGGCTCAGGAATTCTGGGAGTTGAAGTCCACGAGTCATAAAATGGCAACCATCCCTCTTCAACCAGTCGCCCACTAACATGGAGGCCCCATGTGGCTGGATGCATCCCAGCAAGCAGGGCTGGTTTTCCTCCCACCCCCGTCCCATCCCTCCTGGCCTCGCGTGCTCTCCTTTTCCCGGGCACGACCCACTGCATCGCCTCCTTAGCTGTCGGCAGGCCGGCCAGCTCAGAGGCGGCTTCTCTGAATTGCTGGCAGTGGGCTGCGGAGCGCCAGAGTGCGCCGGTCGAGGGGTATATAGGCTGTGGCTGCTGATGGACACTGTCGGCCCCCATGCGCTCGCTGGCCTGTGTGTGGGGGGGGCTATGGTGTCAGCCAGCAGCCGCCCCGGCCCCTGCCTCGCCTTGCCCTGCGACAATGGCACCCCCACCCTGCCTCGCCTCACCCCGCAGGACGAGCCTCCTGCCCACCGCCCCATCTGCCAGAGCCCCCCTGGATCTCCCCCAACCCTGCCCGGCCCCCACAGGTGTCCCTCCCCACGAGCAACATCGAGGTGACCACGCCTACCTTGGCCACACCCACCCAGTCTACCATGACCACGGCCACAACCACCCAGTGAGCCACGCCCACCTGGCGCCCGGTGATTAAATAAGTGGGTTTTGGGTTGCAGTTTGGGCACTCGGTCTCTAAAAGGTTCGTCATCGCTGCCTTGTGGAGACCAAAGAACCAAGGGGAGCATGTACCTCTTCGTACGACTTCGATCCTCCAGCATCTTCATGAGGTACGTCACCACCCCCAAGATAATGGCCTGAATGCACAGCTTGTTGGGTTTCTCCCGGATCAGGGCCCGTTCGCAATGCTGACATTTGCGCAGGAGTTTCTGGAAGCTGAGGACGTGGAAGGGCCAGGTCTGCACTAACTGCTGGAGCGAGGGAGTTCTCTTATCCATGAACGCGGCCTTGAACAGGACGGGATACAGCTCCTTCGGGAGGAAGCCCAGGGCATCTTGCAGAGTTGTGTAATGGGAGACAACTTTCTGGGCACAGAGGAAGACCAGGGAATACATGGCGGCAACCGGCCAGAGAGCGAGCCAGAGGGACGCTAGGGAAAAGAATAAGATTGCTAGAACTTTTTTCTCGCCAGTCTCTCTCGAAAAATGTCCGTCTAAATTTTCAAACCTTCCTAGCGACTTCAGGTTCAAAAAAACATGTAATGAGAAAGGGAGATACAAAATGCACATTATAAACAAAAAAAAAAACCCCACAATGTTCCCGCAACGAATTCACAGAGAAGGGGTCACCCCTAATGTCCAAACCACCTGAGAGCGGGACAAGAAATAATGGAGGGAAACTAATCGAGGAGAGAACCAACCTGGACCAAAGAGAATTTTTCTGAGAGTGAGAACAATCGATCAGTGGAGCAGGAGCTGCCTCCAGAAGTTGTGGGTGCTCCAGCACTGGAGGTTTTCAAGAAGAGACTGGACAGTCACTTGTCTGAAATGGTATGCTATGCTGACTCAGGAATTCTGGGAGTTGAAGTCCATGAGTCATAAAAGAGCCGAGGTTGCCTACCCCTGGGATAGGGTCTCCTGCTTAAGCAAAGGGTTGGACTAGAAGACCTCCAAGATCCCTTCCAGCCCTGTTATTCTATGTTCTAAGAAAGGGGGGTCTTCAAACTTGGCCCTTTGATGACTTTTGGACTTCAACTCCCAGAATTCCTGTCTTAAAGCATCCTGGCCAAGGAATTCTGGGAGTTGAAGTCCACAAGTCATCAAAGGGCCAAGTTGGAAGACCCCTGTTCTAAGGTAACAGTTATTATTTGTCAATTCCAGCCAAAAACCCACAACAATGTACGGTACCTTAAAAACTAGTAAAGGGGTGATTACGTCAGTTTTTAGGATTACTCTTTACTTCATCAAATACGTGGATCCAATCCAACGTTCTGCAGCCTGTGAAAGTCTAGAACCGAAGGATCAGATTAATGTCAGGCACGGAAGACCAAGTCCTCAGCGAAGGTCCAATTAAACTGATTTATTGCTAAGCAGCACACAGGGATCTTGTCAACTAATGGGGGGTACCTGCTGAAGTGAGATAATGGTCACTGAAGGAAGGTGGGATTTAGTCTGCATGCGGCTACGTAGGGATTCTAGGCTGATTCCTCTTCAGACTCCGCCTCCAGGTTCTGCCACTCCTTCTCCTACAGTTAGGGACAGATTGTCATGGAGAACATCTATGTGCACACTAAGACTTGACAGTGATTTGATGGCACATAAACAATCAATCAAGCTTGAAAGGGCCACAAGCCTCACTCTTGTTAAAGTTAAGAAAGGTCTTCAGCCCGGCATTTCAATCACAAGATCACGTGAAGTGTTAATACCACTTTACAAGGCCTTGGTAAGGCCACACTTGGAATCCTGCATCCAGTTTTGGTCACCACGATGTAAAAAAGATATCAAGACTCTAGAAAGAGTGCAGAGAAGCGCAACAAAGATGATCAGGGGGCTGGAGGCTAAAGCATATAAGGAAGGGTTGCTGGAATTGGGAATGTCTAGTTTAATGAAGAGAAGGACAAGGGGGGACATGATAGCAGTCTTCCAATATCTCAGGGGCTGCCTCAAAGAAGAGGGAGTCAAGCTATTCTCCAAAGCACCTGAAGGCAGGACAGGAAGTAACGGATGGAAACTAAGCAAGGAGAGAAGCAACCTAGAACTAAGGAGAAACTTCCTGACAGTGAGGACAATTAACCAGTAGAACCACCTGCCTCCAGAAGCGGTGAATACTCCAACATTGGAAGTTTTTAAGAAGAGACTGGACAGCCATTTGTCTGAAATGGTATAGGGTTTCTTGCCTGAGCAGGGGGTTGGACTAGAAGACCTCCAAGGTGCCTTCCAACTTGTTATTATATTGTTATTATTATTATTATCTTTTATTCATTAAAGATGAATCTCAGTCAACTGAACATTCAAGTTGGCTGGCGCTGATGGTTGACACGGGTTGCTACCAGCATCCTAGGTGTCAACCAGGTATCTCCTTAAAATATAAGATGTTCCGAGTAGCGCAGTTTTTTGTAACATTGTTGGAGTTATTGCAGGAATTATATTATTATTATTATTATTATTATTATTATTATTATTATTATTATTATTATTATTATTATTATTATTATTATTCCCCTGACCACAACAGAGGCAAAGTTCATGAAATCACTGCCTACTTAAGTTAGGATTGCATACTTTCTTGGTCTTCCAAGAGATGAAACTCTATGATAGATGATCCCCTTTTGCAGACTTACAGGTCCTGGAAGCTTCTGGATGTCTTGGGATGAGAGAAAGGTTATCTCCACAGATAGCTGCTCTGGTGACAGGCTAATCTCTCTTTGGGGAGAGCTGGCCTCAGGGACTCCCACTGGATCCAAAAAGCAGATTCAGCACTTCCGACTCTTAAGGATTGCAGCAGCAGCAGGATTTGGTCCGCAGAGCTATCCAAAATGAGCTCCTCAGGAAATGTAGCTTTGTCTATTGTATCCTCTTCAAAGCTCTTCCCTTAGGATTCCTCCATGACTAAATCTGAGACAGAAAGGCAAGAGCACAATTAACATTAACGGAGCTTTTGATGGAGCAGGCACGCAGGTAAAACAACAGGTTATGTCTATGAGAATCTCCATGGACATACAGTTAATCCTCCACTCACGATTAAAATTGACCCCCCGATTTTTGTTGTTAAATCAAGGGAATC
>JARGCV010001091.1:505000-634753 GCA_034064705.1 Bothrops alternatus | reverse complement strand
CCCAGACAGCATGTTAGATGGCTATTCAAGCTGGGCTTTCTCAAAGTTATAATTATAGTCTACTGAAGGCTAAAACCAGTAATGGGATTCAGCTGGTTCGCATCAGTTCAGAAGAAACAGTAGTTAATTTTTTGTTGCCCAGAACGGATTTCTGGAAGCGACATCCACACAGAAACCAGTTGTTCACATATTTGAATCCCACCACTGGCTAAAAACACATATAAGGAATGGTTGCAGGAATTGAGTATGTCTAGTTTAATGAAGAGAAGGATGAGGGGTGACATGATAGCAGTGTTCCAATATCTCAGGGGCTGCCACAAAGAAGAGGGAGTCAAGCTATTTTCCAAGGCACCTGAAGGCAGGACAAGAAGCAATGGATGGAAACTCATCAAGGAGAGAAGCAACCTGGAACTAAGGAGAAACTTCCTGACAGTGGGAACAATTATCCAGTGGAACAACTTGCCTCCAGAAGCAGTGAATGCTCCAACACTGGAAGTTTTTAAGAAGAGACTAGACAGCCGTTTGTCTGAAATGGTATAGGATTTCCTGCCTGATCAGGGGGTTGGACTAGATGACCTCCAAGGTCCCTTCCATCATCATCATCATTATCATCATCATCATCATTCTAAGTGATTCCTCAAACTGAGGTAAGCAGAATGATAGCTAACATAGGCAGTCTTTGACTTATGATCATTCATTTAATGATTATTCAAAGTTACAACTGAGCTGAATAAATGTGATTTATGACCGTTGTTCACACTCAACAACCACTGCAGCATCCGTGTGGCCGCGGGATCAAAATTCAGACAGGTGGAAACTGGCATGTACTTATGACGGTGGCAGTGCCCCGGGGTCACGTGATCCCCTTTTGCAACCTTCTGGCAAACAAAGTAAATGGACAAGCCGGGTTCACTTCATCATTTTACTAACTTAAACCACTGCAATGATTCCCTTAATAACTGCAGCAAGAAAGGTTGTAAAATGGAGCAAAACTCACTTAGCCACTGTCTCGCTTAGCAATGGAAATGTTTGCGCTCAGTTTGTGTTTGCAAATCGAGAACCACCTATAGCAGTGATGGCGAACCTTTTGGAGACCGAGTGCCGAAACTGCAACCCAAAACCCACTTATTTGTCACAAAGTGCCAGGGCCGCATCAGCATTGTGGTGCCCTTGGGGGGGGGGAAGGAAGTGCCTCTGAGTGCCACCTCTGGCACACAAAAACCAGGGGCGCAAAAATGGGCCACTGTGCTGCAAGGCGCAAAAATGGCTGCCACTGTGCCACAGGATGCAGATACAAGGCGCTGCACCACGCAAGAACAGGGCAGAGCTAGTTGAGTATTACACAGGTACTAGCCCCGCCCCATTTGCAGAGCGTGCATGCTTGCGGCCCCGTGTGCACATGCGCGCATGTGAAATGCTTCCCTCTCCCTTTTCTTCCAGTCCACCAATCGACAATGGTTGGTGACCTCTGCTCTACCACCTCTACTCTACTCAAGCTTGCTAGTCAGCTGCTTCGCCTCCTTTGTGCTGGGTGGGGCTCCTGCTCTGGGCGGCGGTGGCAGCCTGATGGACCTGCTGCTGGTGGCGGTAGTGCACGTGCCATAGATTCACCACCACTGACCTATATTGTACATCTATGGAGGCCACGTGTCCTATAAGTAAATGAAAAATCCCGACATCATGACAGTCTAAATCCAGCCTCTGAGATTCCGAATTAAAATGGGAAAACCCTTACATTTGTTTCTTTTTTTCTTTAGGAGATTGCAAAGCTGGCGGAAAGTGGATACACAAAGTTGAGATTCAGTTGAAGCCCTAAATCAAGACTTACTGGCCTAACAGGCATCTGCTTCAAACAGGAAGGTTTTTTTCCCCATCCTCCACAAAATTAAAAACGGACTGAGGATTTCAAACGCTCACCAACATTCCTATTCTGAGAAGGGAATTCTATTTATCTCAAACCTTATGCATGTTTCGATATGTCAGAGCATGCACGATGTCAACAGTGCTAACATCGGATGTTTCTGCTTTGACAACAGTTAGAGATGCAACCATTTTCTTCTTATGTTTTACTTTTAGAGTTAGATGATGCTGGGGGTGGGGAGGAATGTGCATGGGAGTTTAGATGGACATAACAATATTGGGCCTAGCCGTGAAAACCAAGGTTATTGAAATAAGAGGTGATAAAAATTGGCTGAGAACCAAGGTTATTGAAATAAGAGGTGATAAGAATTGGCTGGGCTGGAGAATGGGAGGGAGAGCCTGCATTTCAAACTAATTGGAGAATGTGATTTATGACTGCTAATGGGAGGAGGGAATTGTGCTTTGATAGTATGTGCTCAGGGGAGGGGAATCCAGTTTTTGGCTTGATTGTGTTAATGCCGATGCTATGCTACTCAAATAAAGATTCCTTAAGGTAAACAAGAACCTCCAAATTCTCTGAAGAGTTTCATCTGTTGGAACCATGACACACAGTCTTATTGCACTCAGGTAACCCAGGAGTAAATACAGTAAACAGTGGTTTGTATTAAATGGTGGTTTATATTACACTATCTACAATGTACACTAGAAACAAAATAGTGTGGTGATTCAGCAAACTCCAACATACAGCAGTTACAGCAAGAAACATACAAGAGAGAAAGATTCCAGCAAGGCCTTCCCTTTTATACTCAAGCTCTTAAAGGGATACAGATGCCTGCTGAGTCATTCCTAACATTGCATCATTCATCTCACATTATACAAGCTGGTTAGCTTCCAAATCATTACCTTGACATGATATTTCTGACTCGCCTGCCTTAATTTATTAGATTGCAAGAGAAAGGCACTCGGTGACCTGCAATATGATAATCAAACTGTCCCAACGTGTTTGAAATAACACAAGGAATAAAATTAAAGCATACAATCCAATTAAATAGATAAAAAACATCCATAGTGGCAAACTAACTAGAACTTCTGTATGTTCCCTCCTACTTTACTTTCGGAAAGAACCTCTTGAGAGAGAGAGAGAGAGAAAAAATCTCTTTTATTCAATATCCTATTCAACTTGATAGGTCACACTGTTCTCGGTATCCACTGCAGAGTTAGGGAATTGTATGTCCTTATCTCATTTTCTGTTCAAATATATCTGTGCCTTCTATCTCGACTTTTGTAATTCAAAGCTTATTACAGATGGAGTTGGCAGATGCAGCGTCCTTCGGTTTTCAGATCAGTTTTAAAACGACAAAATCCCAGAGATTTTCCTGCTACTTGAATGCAGCAGTTTAAAAAAAAAACACAAAAAACTATTAAGTTACGCTGCCCTTTTTCGGTACCAGGACCTGCCATATTTAATTATATAAGAGAGAGACAGATTGACCCACACAAACATTTCAGCCGTTGGAAGCACATTCAAACCATCAAGTGCAAACAAACAAACAGCCTGTCGACCAGCATGTCGCTGAATTTTAAGGCATGCACAGAATTTGTCAACATTCATATGCAAATGTGATTACACAAATTGAATAAATATATATAACCAAAATATATAACCAAATATATAACCAATATATAACCAAAATATATATAACCAAAAAAAAAAAAAGCAAAGCCACCTGCCTCATGCTTGCAGAATCAGTTCAAAATTAAAATTCAGTCGCTGGAGTTTTGACTCTGTCGCTATAAACTCGCGCAGCACAAATAAAATCGACAAAAACAAAACAAGAAAGCATTAATTGCTACTGAGGCAAATCAATGACTTCTCTTTGCTCAAAGGTGTAAGTTTGAAAAAAAAACATGGTCATGTTGCTTTTCTCAGTGCCATTATAAGGTCACTAAACAAACTATTGTAAGTCCAGGACTACCTATATTGTTATAGGTCATATAAAGAGATAGAATTAAGTGAAAGCCCTATCAAGATTAATCTAGGCCAGGGGTAGGCAACCTCGGCTCTTTTGTGACTCGTGGACTTCAACTCCCAGAATTCCCGAGCCAGCCACGCTGAGGGGAAAGGGAGAGGTTTCCAAGCTGAGCCATGCTGGCACAGGCATTCTGGGAGTTGAAGTCCACCAGTCATAAAGTGGCCTAGGCCAGAGGTAGGCAACCTTGGCTCTTTTGTGACTCGTGGACTTCAACTCCCAGAATTCCTGAGCCAGCCAATGTGAGGGGAAAGGGAGAGGTTTCCAAGCTGAGCCATGCTGGCTCAGGAATTCTGGGTGTTGAAGTCCACAAGTCATAAAAGGGCCATTATTTGCTTGAATGCCAATAGCCCACTCAACAGTACCAAATCAAGAAGATGATGTTATAAAAACCAAGCTTTGGGGGATCCTGAATGCCACTCTAAACAATTAGATGGAATGGGAAAATAGAGTAGAGTAGAGTAGAGTAGAGCAGAGTAGAATAGAGTAGAGTAGAGTAGAATAGAATAGAATAGAATAGAATAGAATAGAATAGAATAGAATAGAATAGAATAGAATAGAATAGGATAGGATAGGATAGGATAGGATAGGATAGGATAGGATAGGATAGGATAGGACAGGACAGGACAGGACAGGACAGGACAGGACAGGACAGGACAGGATAGAATAGAGCTGGAAGGCACCTTGGAGGTCATCTAGTCCAACCCCCTGCTCAGGCAAGAAACCCTATACCATTTCAGAACGAAGGAGAACTAAGGTTTCTTCCAACTTGAGATTTTCATAACTTTTATCCCTGCTTCCTGGCACAAGTGGAAAGACTAGGGTCAATTGGCAAGCAGCAGCTTTTCTATCAAACAGTGAGATCTACTCTTGGTAACAGGGATCTCTCTCAGTACAGCTTCGTTGGGATTCTGTGCTGCGAAGGACCCATCAGTGGCCTTGGCAGGAAACAACTAGAAAATCTGCATCGTTGTTGTCATTAGTCCTACCAAGTAATTGCCTTTCCTTTTCTTCCAGACTGTTGCAAAACACAGTTTGCTCAAAGCAGCTAGCTCATGCATTCCCCCAACAGAGTGATAGCGTTGCAAATCAATACCCATAAAGTGATTTTAGAATTATGATTATCTTAGCTGTAGCTCTGCAACAACCACCAAATTTATATTTAGGCTTGCTTTGTTCTGGTCTGCCAAAATCCAGACAAGTGCTAGATGGCAACAAAGGGATAGACAAACTCACTTTGCTCTCATTTAGTGATTGACTGGGTTTCTGTAGTCTAGATATGGTAGGCCATATGTGTGTAGTGTGTATCACTTCGACAACAGAAAGTATCAAGCTTTCAACCCATCCTTTATGCTTTACTTTGCTTCTTTTTGTAGAGAACAAAGATGTTGGAGAAATTTAATGAATTAAGATTGAGTCCTTCCTTCCTTCCTTCCTTCCCTCCCTCCCTCCCCCTCCAATTCCCCTTCCTTCCTTTCTTTCTTCCTTCCTTCCTTCCTTCCTTCCTTCCTTCCTTCCTTCCTTCCTTCCTTTCTTCTTTCCCTCCCTCCCTCCCTCCCTTCCTCCCTTCTTTCCTTTCTTTCTTCTTTCTCCATAGTTGAGTTGAGCTAATCAATGAAGTAAAATGTAACCATGGATCATTCCAATCACATCATTGGAAGGAGATACCAAGCAACCTATGATAACTTGAACAGCCCTGATGAATTATCTATATGTGTGTAGGGATGAAACAGTGTCCTTTCCCCAAAATGTAGATCTTAACCTTCACAGAACTGGAAACTTCTAATAATTAGTCCAGGGTATCTTGAGAGTGACTCAAATATTTTCTCCTCTCTCTTAGGAAAAAGCGAACAAAATACAAACCATAAACATAAAAAGCGAGCCTCATGGCTTTTACAGTTGGCGATCTACAAAATGGCCTCCTATAACATTATTACTACAGGGCACAGAAGCGCAGCTTCCACATGGAGTATTTCTTCAGGAAGGGTGTCAAAGTTCTACAAGCAACAGAGAAAAAATTCACACCCTCTCTTCTCTCTAGGTATAGCTTTCCTATATCACACAAATCAAGCAGACAGCAAGGCTCCCTTATAACTGGAAGGCGAGAACAACTTCCCTGGTTTAAAGAAAAAAAAATATCATACAAATACTCTTCTTTCCCAAAGACTGACCCAAAATGATGTGCGTGTGTGTTTGTGTTTCCCCCAACTATTGAAGGACAAAGAAACAAAAGCAAAAATTTCAAACCGGCATGATCATTATTCAAGAATTCCACATTTCCCACCACCATAGAGAAAGTCATTGATGTGGTATAGCAGTGGTGGCGGACCTATGGCACGGGTGCCAGAGGCGGCACTCGGAGCCCTCTCTGTGAGCACACGTGCCATTGCCCCAGCCTTGCCTCCCCCCCTGACCCCCTCCTCACCAGCAGCCCCCCTGGAGGAGAGTCGCCCCTGAGCGTGGCCCAGAGCAGCGCAGCCAGGCAGCGTAGACAAGACTCTGCCCTCATGCCCCATCGCTCACAGTTGATGTTGTGGGGCGCAGGCAGAGGGCGTGGCTGCCATGGCGCTGCTGGGCTGCCTGGGTGATCTGCAGCCGGCCCTGGAGGCAGTGAGTGGCCCTGCGGACAGGCGGGATGGAGTGGAGCAGGGTTGGGGCAGGGGGTGGAGTGGAGGTGGGGTCAGTTTTGGGGCACTTGGTCTCTAAAAGGTTCACCATCACTGTGGTATAGCATTATGTTTTGACCGGCTTTAATCTTGCAAACAAACAAAAAAAAAATAGGATGCTGCTTTAGATATCCCTATCGTTACAGGCTCACTTGTGTAGTTCAAAACAGAAAAAAAAAAGATTTTGCATTCAGGATCTAATAGGGTTCTTAAACTGATCCCTTATCCTTTCATAAAGTCTCCCAATAATAAAGCAGTTTTGTCTATTATACTGCAGCACCCACGACAATCATTTTAAAATAAGAAATTCAGCAGATTTCCACCACCTTCATCTCTTCTTATAATAGCAAACTTGTTTTGTTTACTCCAGACGTAAATGACACAAAGGTATATACTGATAAACACCTAGACATATGTGCACATACACCATTCTCCCTCCCTCTCCCACAGAAGGACTAATGAAGCCAGGAATAGTACAGAGGCATTTGGTAAAGCTGTAACAACATCACCAATGTCATGATGCAGGTTGCATTCTTTATCTACCACCTGCCACCCTGTCAATCCCCTATCCCAGGGGGTCGGCAACCTTGGCTCTTTTATGACTCGTGGACTTCAACTCCCAGAATTCCTGAGCCGGCATGGCTCAGCATGGACACCTCTCTCTTTCTCCTCAGCATGGCTGGCTCAGGAATTCTGGGAGTTGAAATCCACGAGTCATAAAAGAGCCAAGGTTGCCTACCCCTGCCCTATCCTGATTACGAAGTAAAAGTAGTAAGGGAGACTATAGGGGTTGCCAACTTATGGGACAAACTGGCCAGAGCACGCACACATGTACACACACTCACCCCCACATGCATTAGCGTCCACGGACCCATTCGCACATGTGCATGAGGCTAGGGGCAGAGGTTAGTACCTGCGCGCCTGCACAAACAGGGCCGCTAGAGTGTGTGTGGGTTGCATAGACTGTTTGCGCATGCTCGCAGGGCTAGCAACTGTGGCTAGCATCTGCATGCATGTGCAAATGGGCTGCTAGCGAAATGTAGGTGCACACAGCCCTGTTTCTGCACAAGCGTGCACAAATTATCAGCTGCTCCCTTTCCCTCTGGGCCACCAGCATGAAAAGGTTGGTGACCTCTGTCCTGGATAACATGTGACACATTGGGTCATGGTTTCAGTGAAAGTTCTTTACCTAAACAGGTACAGTGTAGTGGTACCTGGCTCGATAATAGTAACTGTGAGAGGGATCTTGAAGTCCTAGTGGATAATCACTTAAATAGGAGCCAGCCGTGTGCTGCAGCTGCCAAAAAAGCCAATACAGTTCTAGGTTGGATTAACAGAGGGATAGAATCAAGATCACATGAAGTGTTATTACCACTTTACAATGCCTTAGTAAGGACACATTTGGAATACTGCATCCACTTGTGGTCATCACAATGTAAAAAAGATGTTGAGACTCTAGAAAGAGTCCAGAGAAGAGCAACAAAGATGATCAGGGGACTGGAGGCTAAAACGTATAAGGAACGGTTGCTGGAATTGGGTATGTCTAGTTTAATGAAGAGAAGGACTAGGGGGGACATGATAGCAGTCTTCCAATATCTCAGGGGCTACCTCAAAGAAGAGGGAGTCAAGCTATTCTCCAAAACACCTGAAGGCAGGACAAGAAGCAATGGATGGAAACTAATCAAGGAGAGAAGCAACCTAGAACTAAGGAGAAATTTGCTGACAGTGAGAGCAATTAATCAGTGGAACAACTTGCCTCCAGAAGTTATGAATGCTCCAACACTGGAGGTTTTTAAGAAGAGATTGGACAACCATTTATCTGCTATGGCAGGGATCCCCAACTTGTGGGCTGCAGCCTATTAGCAAATCGTGGTCTCCTAGCCACCAGGCCACTGAACAGGCTGGCCAGTGCATGCACATGTCTGCAAGCACTCACCCCACTCAGACTAGTGCCACCGTTGCTACGCAAACATGGTATTGGGTGGCAAAAACAGGGCGGTGCTAACGAGTGTCATGCAGGTGCTAGCACTGTCCCATTTGCGCTATGAGTGCTTGCAGCCCCATTTGTTTGTGCACATGTGTAAAATGCTTTCTTCTCCCTTTCCCTCCAGTCCGCCAACTGAGAAAGGTTGGTATAGTGTTTCCTGCCTGCGTAGGAGGTTGGACTAGAAGACCTCCATGATTCCTTCCAACTCTGTTTATTTTATTCCGTTTCGTTCCGTTCCGTTCCGTTCCGTTCCATTCCATTCCGTTGTTCTGTTCTGTTCTGTTCTGTTCTGTTCTGTTCTGTTCTGTTCTGTTCTTCTATTATTCCATTCCACTCCACTCCACTCTATTCTGAATGACCAAGGGCAAAATAACACTGGGCCTGGGGACTACTTCCTGCCAGTTTGACCAAGAATGACTACCTTCCGGAAGTCAATAGTAAGAGCCATCTACCCTGCCATTGGAGGGTTAGGACTGATCTCCCAGTCCTCCAAAGGCCTACCTGGATCTCCAGCACCGAAGAGTTTTTAAAATAGCGTTTTGGGAGAAGACCTCAATCCAAGAATTTCTAGTTCAAGAAGATCCTGGCTGAAAAATTCTAGAGATCAATCTGGTTCCAGTGCATCTTCAAGCACATGGTTCCATTCAACCAACTCCGGTGTTTCAATATCCAAATCAGGTCCATAGTGCCCTCTGTTTGAGGCATTATGCAAAACTGAGATCCATCAGATTCGGATATTCTTTGTTTGAATTCCAGTATCTCTGACATGCAGCTTACATTTTAGGGGAAAGAATGCACGAGTCCTTTCCACCATAGTACATTTTCCATTTGCCTGGTAATTTATAGGAGAAAATGGCAATAGAACTTCACCATATTAATTATTTCTCTAAACTTGCACCAGCAGCTGTCATCTGTATGCTTCTAAAAATAGAAAAATAATGGGAGTTTTTAATTTATACATTACTGGGAGTAGAGTCACAGCTTAGCAGGTCCAGAAATACACAATTTGGAAAAAAACAAACAACATCATTTACATGAAAATACAATGCCAAGTGTTTGCTTTAAAATTCCCTTCCCCACAATGCTTCAGTCTACATCAGGGGTGTCAAACTCAATTTCATTGAGGGCCACATCAGCATTGTGGTTGCCCTTGGGGGGGGCAGATGGGTGTGGTCAGGGTGGGTGCGGCCTACTGGGTGGGTGTGGATGAAGTGGGTGTGGCCTAACTGGGTGGGCATGGCCAGCTCTACATCGTTCGCGTCAAGGGTGCCTCTGGGGGCCTTGGCAGGAGTGGGACAGATCTGAGGGTCTCTGGCAGAAGGGGGGGGACCGGGGCAAGCACCAAGGCATGGTGCATTTCTTCATTCCTCACAAAGGGTGACACCTCCCCAGCATGCACCCAGGGGGCAGGGCTGACACGGCAGGGGCTAGTTCCTCGGTGTTTCTAGACAGCCTTGTGGATCTAAGACTGAATGCATTTCAGCATAGATGGCCACCACAGAATTGTACATTGGCTCCCGGCCGACCTGGGCCACGGCCAAGGCAGTGGGGGCCATTCCCTCACTGTTTCCAGGATGGCTTCGCAGGCCACATGAAACCACTTGGAAGGCTGCATCCAGCCCCCAGGCCTTGTGTTTGACCTGTCTGGTCTACATTGAACCATACCCAATGACAATATTCTAGAGGTCGAATATATTTTCAGCCTGCCTTTAAGAGCAAACTTGAATAATGCTTATTTTAGTTTAGGTTAAAGTAGTCACCCATACACTCAGCACAAATTAAACATTTCCACTTTGATTTGAAAAAACAACAACTAATGACTCACTTGTTAATAATTCAAGGCCAGACGTGGCTGGTCTAAAGGGATATATTTCCTGTTCACGTTCCAAGAATGATCCTAGTAGGTTACTCATGAATTGCAAGACTTGATTAAGACTGGATTAAAATAGGATGAAGTTACTCCTAACGTTGCAAACTCAACAAAACTCATCTGAATGAAAAACAGTTGTGTGAAAGACCTGGCTAAAAGCCCAGCTGCCTTAATTCCAAGTCTCCTTGAAAGAATTCCAAGCAGTAAATTAAGTATTAAAACACTGTCTATAGAAAAGCCAGCCTGTTTTTAAAACAATTTATGAGACTCTATTGTTACCTGCTACCTGGATCTCATTGTCTAATTAATATATGGCATGCAAATGTGCATGTTTATATAAAACACACACACACACACATACACACACGCATAGATATAACAACCCTTGGATAATGACTGTGTTAAAAAGTTATAGACAAATACAAACAAAATAAAAGCTTCTGGATCCTAAGTAACACTAAATCAGGTTTTGTTTCATCTACAGGTTATTGCCCACAGCTGGATTAATTCCATCATGCTAAGTATAAGACAAAATGAACCCAACCTTGAATAATTCAATAGACTGCAGTTGTTAAGTTAGTAACCCAGTTATTAAGTGAATCTGGCTTCCCCATTGACTGTCAACACTGCTAACATTGGATGTTTTTGCTTTGACAACATATGGAGATGCAACCATTTTCTTCTTATGTTTTACTTTTAGAGTTCGATGATGCTGGGGGGGGAGGAATGTGCATGAGAGTTTAGACAGACATAATAATACTGGACCTAGTGTGAGAACCAAGGTTAATGAAATAAGAGATGATAAGAATTGGCCGGGCTGGAGAACTGGAGGGAGAGCCTGCATTTCAAACTAATCAGAGAATGTGATTTATGACTGCTAATTGGAGGAGGGAATTGTGCTTTGATACTATGTGCTCAGGGGAGGGGAACCCAGTTTTTGGCTTCGATTGTGTTAGTGCCGATGCTATGCTTCTCAAATAAAGATTCTTTAAGGTAAACAATGCCTCGAAATTATTTGAAGAGTTTCATCTGTCGGAACCATGACACATTGTTTGTCAAACGATCGCAAAAGGATCGCAAAAGGGGATTACCTGACCTGGGGACAATGTAATCATCATAAATAGGAGTCAGTTGCCAAGCATCTTAATTTTGATCATGTGACCATGGGGATGCTGCCACGGTCATAAGTGTGAAACACATTTATAAGTCTTTTTTTTTCCCAGTGCTGTTGGAATTTTGAACAGTCATTAAATGAACTCTTGTAAATCCAGGGCTACCCATAACAATTTTTCTCTTTATTCTTAATACTTTCATTCCCTCCTTTGGTGGGTTTACTCTGGATATCCTTTCATGTTGAATGAGCTGAAGCAAAGTGGCTAATACCGCAGAAGAGAGGAAATTAAATGCGGCGTTAAAATGAAAAGGACCTACATTAAGAAGCAGACAGTGGGGAAAAAGGAGAGGCAGAAGGATTTTACAGTGCTGCGTATTTAAATTTTTAATTGGTGATTGTAGTAGTTTGAATGCCACCCTGGGAAAACTTGCTTTTAAAGAGGCTATTTTTTTTAATAAACATTTTTTTATTTTTAAACACTTCACTCGTAATCAGTGGTATACCAGCAAGGCAGACTTTGGGAAACTAATCAAATTCCATCCAGTAAAAGAAGCAAAACCCAAAGGAATTGATTGAGTCCATTACATCGGAGGGAAATAAACCATATCCCCCCATTGTTTAATATAGCTCCTAGAAGCACGAAGCCGAAAACACCAGCCTGAAGATGACGAATGGGACTTCGTCGAAACGTCACCAAGACACTTCAAATTCTACGTGGGAGAAAACCCGAAGAACCAAAGACCTACATACAAACACCCGCGAAAACCTCAGAAAACAAATACACACACACACACACACACACACACACACATATATATATTGATTCGATTCTACAGCAAATCTTCACTTCCTTAACTATGGATTATTGAATAAAGCCCAATTGATCCGTTTCACAAATACTAAGCCAAAAATCAAGTAACTCCATTATGGCTTCAGAGAATTTGTTATGTCTATCCCAATCACTGGTAAGCCATGATTTATGGCCATGTGCGGAAAGGGTGAGCCAGATCATGAACTGGTATTATGGTGTTGAAGGAAAAGTCTTCATCGTGGTTCAGTCCAAGCTGGGAATAAACAACATGGCAACTGCTTTAGGAAGAAGGTTGCAGTTTATTGAAGAGGAGAGCCAGACAGGAAGATGGCTCTGGAAGAAAAGAGAGAAGCACATGTAGGGAGTGGGTTTTTATACCCTCTGGAGCCTTTTGTTTGGAATTGTTTCCTGTTCCTGTTTGAGGCTTTATATTTCCTGTGTCATGTATTCTGACCTGAGTCGGGGTGTGCCCTTTGGCATCTGTGGGTTAATCCTATTATGTCCTGTCTTAGAGTTTGGGTTGGGTATGTAGATTTTAGGAGTCTTTGTCTTCCTAAACTTCTAGCTGGAGGGCTCCAACCATCCTGGATTATTTACATCTGGTTTCTGCTTGGGGGAGAGAGACTTGGGGCTATTAAGAAAACCTGGGCATGCTTTTCTGCCTCTTTAAGATCCTTTGAGGAAATATATATTTCTGCTCTTTTAATATTTCCTTCTCTGGGGGCTGACTTCCCACAATGGGTTAATCTATCTCAAAATTTTCTGCACTGTCATGGAACAGCACCCTAATCTATCTGGATAAAATCAGGATCTACCCTAGGACTTTTTGATGAATGAACTACAGATAGTCCTTGACTGAGCCCAGAATTTATGTGGCTAAGTGAGAAATTGTTAAGTCAGTTTTGCCCCATTTTACAACTTCCCTTGCCACATTTGTTAAGAGACCTGCTGCAGTTGTTCAATTAGTAACACATTTGTTAAGTGAATCTGGCTTCCTCATTGATTTTGCTTGTCAGAAGGTCACAAAAGACAATTGCATGACCCTGGACACTGCAACCATCATAAACATGAGTCAGTTTTCAGGCATCCAAATGTAAATCACATGATCATTGGGAAGTGGAAAGTCATGTCACTTTTTTCAATGCTTTTGTAATTTCAGTCACTAAGTGAACTGTGTCAAGGTAATGATTTAGAAGCTAACCAGCTGATGTAATGTATGATGTAATGTTGGGAAATGACTCAGCAGGGTCTATGTCCCTTTAAGAGCCAGCAGGGTCTGTGTCTCTTTAAGAGCTTTGTATGAAAGGGAAGGCTCCACGGATGTGTGCTCTCTCTTCTCTTTCCTGTGGTAACTGCTGTGTATTGGAGATTGCTGTATTAACACATGTATGTATGTATTTTGTTCCTGGTTTATGATATTGTAGATAGTGTATGATAAACAACCATTTAATATAGACTACTATTTATTGCATTTACTCCTGGGTTCTCTCAGCACAATAAGACTGTGCATGCTCTGACAAACTGTTGAGGACTACCTGGATATGTTTTTTAAAGTAATACTCTATTCTTTTCACCTGCACTCCTGAAGTATTTTTTTGTAATTCAGATTAAGCCAGTAGGCCACTTGATATTTTGAAGAAGTAGCAGAAGTCCCACCAAGGTTCAAGAGAACCTCATGCAGTTTAGCTGTCACTATTTATGCAAGCCTATGATAATGGTTGACAATTATTGGACCCCAGGCCAATGTTTTAAAAATGCTCAAGTTTAACTTCAGACCTGCCACTTAAAACAATGTTTTCCATAATATTTGTCTATGGAGATTCTCAGTCATCCAGGTCATAGTTATCCCAAAGATGTTTTTTTCATAAGGCAACTGGAGTTTGTTTCTCTTTGAAGTCGTTTCGCTTCTCATCCAAGAAGCTTCTTCAGCTCTGGATGGATGGTGGGGAATGGAAAAAGGTCCAACTGTCTGCAAGGAATATAAATCCTTCCATTCCCCACCATCCAGTCGGAGCTGAAGAAGCTTCTTGGATGAGAAGTGAAACGTCTTCAAAGATAGAATAGAGCTGGAAGGGACCTTGGAGGTCTTCTAGTCCAGCCCCCAGCTCAAGAAGGAGAACCTATGCCATCTCAGACAAGTGACTGTCCAGCCTCTTCTTTAAAACCTCCAGTGATGGGGCACCCAACGAAAAACAAGGAAGTCCAGTTTCCTCCTGAAAAAAGCATTTTTGGGTTTCCATAATATTGGACATTACATGCTTGACTGCCTGCAGTCAGAAGTCCTGTTTTGAAAAAATATATATCTTTAACTCTTGTCAGAAAAAAGAAATCTGAATTTGTAATGTATCGCAGTTGCAACTTGAGCCTGCTTAACAAATATGGGAGGAAGGAATCATTCTTTCCTTTTGCTTGTTTCAGCTCAACCCAGAGCCATCCTGCAAGCACAAATATATATATGTTGTTTAAAATTGTTGACAAAGAAATAAGGGATTTCTGATATAGCTATTTCGAGTTTCTTAACTCTCTTCAGTCAGAACTCACCCTTCCGGGATTCGAACCTGGGCAGTCTGCATGCTAAGCAGATGCTTTAACCTATTGAGCCACATGCAGACTGCCCAGGTTCGAATCCCGGAAGGGTGAGTTCTGACTGAAGAGAGTTAAGAAACTCGAAATAGCTATATCAGAAATCCCTTATTTCTTTGTCAACAATATATATAAAACAATATAAAAGAGAGGAACCAACTTCTTCCCTGGTCCAACACCTTAAAGCCACAGGACATGAAATTGATTTCAAAAAGACCAGAACAATTGCCAAAACTGAACATTTTAATAACAGAATAATCAGAGAAGCCATCGAGATAGAAAAACGCCCCCACAGCATGAACAAACGAGATGATACCTCCCGCCTACCAGCCATTTGGAAACCCGCCCTTATTGAAAAACGTATTCCTAACTCTAAGATTGACACCAGAAACACACAGGATGCCACCTCCACACAGCCACGCAAAAAGCAAACCCAAACCCACACCAATGATGAGGCAAGACCACAGACCAGGAGCCAGACCAGAGCTGCAACATTAGCCACTTTGAACCTCTCCAGCACAACAAAGCCCCCACCCAAACAGAACACTCCCCCAGCCAATCAGAACACAGCCAACCCCCCAGCCAATCAGAGCACAGCCAAGCCCCTAACCAATCAGAACATAGCCAAGCCCCCAGCCAATCAGTTCAAACCCCCACTGGCAGTTAAAAGGGAAAAAACAGCTTAGACCACACATTGCTCCTAGTAGCAGAAGCCAAAAGCACCAGCCTGACGATGATGAATGAGATTTCATCGAAACGTTGCCAAGACACTTCAAATTCTACGTGGGAGAAAACCCGAAGAACCAAAGACCTGCATATATATATATATATATATATATATATATATATATATATATATATATATATATATATATATATATATATATATATATATATATATATATATATATATATATATATATATATATATATATATATATATATAATGCCAAGGTACAATTATATATATACATTATATATACAAGGTACATTATATATATATAATGCCAAGGTGCAATCAATCAGACCGGTCTATCTGAAAAACTTTCTGTGTGTGTGTGTGTGTGTGTGTGTGTGTGTGTGTGTGTGTGTGTGTGTGTGTGTGTGTGTTGCCTGCAAAGCATGCAAGTGTTATAATTGCATAGAAACATTCAATGCCACGTGCGCTCAGGAGCCATTTCATGTGATAATTGGAACAGCTGGCTTTAGAGAAACAATGGGAACTTATCAAAAATCCCAACCCAGTTGCATCTTCATAGGGCAAACAGATGGTTCTACTATCTATCGAACAGTTCTACTCTTCACAATGATGATCTCACAAAAAGACACACCACAGCTTCTCCTCCCCTCCCCCCCACACACACACCTAACAGCAACAATGAAATATTCAGATGCATCCTGAACTCATTCAGTCCACAGTAATGCAATTCAATCCTATGGAAGCATAATTGCGGAACAAAATTTAAACCTGATGTCTGATTAATTGTATTTAAAAATCTACTGGTAAGCCACAGATGGCTACTTTCATAACCTTCAAGAAAATTAAGCTTCAGACAAAGATACAGATTGTTCTTTTGGTGTCTGCACTATTTGTAATGTTAGCCCAATCTGTTAGGAGAGAGACTCATAGTTTCAGGATAATGTGTTCAAAGCAGAAAAACTTACTTCTTAGCTGGCTTTGTTAATATCAAAGCAAGTGACAATCTACACAAGAGACAATTAAACAAAGGACATCCTATTTTAGGTCTTCCAAGTCATAACTTGTAGAATCAGGAATGTGACTTTTGAACCAAATCAGCTTATTTGCAAATGTAAATGTGTTTTTAAGTAAGTATTTGTATATTTGTAAGTATACTTACTTAACATTATTGAAGTTACAATTGCAGCTCTACACTATATAAAATGCAGCAGTGTATACTTTTGTCAAAGAACTGATGTCCAGAACTGATATTCTACTTTAAATAATGATTCAGTCAAAACACAAAATCAACAGAAAAGCAAAATTTGACTGTACGTCGGATGCTTACTGAGCATTGATGTTAATCATCAGTTATCCATTTTACTAAATTCTTAGTTGACTCATAATTTTCTTTCCAAGCATGGTACAAATTCCACATAATAAAGGCAGCTAAAACACAGCAATCAATACACCCCTAGTTGAGATCAAAATTCAATGGCAGGTATCTGAAAAGACAATAGGATTTGCAACATGGATGGAGCATAAATCAAACCTCACAGATTAAAAAAAAAACCTGAAAGAATAGAAATGTTTTCATATAAATGCCCACTTTTCTAAATCCTTTGATGCCACCATATGAGCAGCAGGTTGACAGGTCAACCTGGAATTCCAGAAGATATATTTAAAGAATGGATAGAGACTCACTGAAAGATGCATTTTATTAGTGACCGAGATGCCAACCTACATGAAGCTACACAGGTCAAGGACAATCGTCTCATGCAGACCAGAAGTGAATTGTCAATTGTCACAATTAACAAGAACTATAATACCAAGAGGTTAATAGGTGGTGAGGAAGGCAAGTTGTAAGGTCACGGCAGACAAGCAAGGGCTAAAAATGAAAGGCTAGCACTTGAGCAATGATTTAGGTCTTTCCTAAAATGTCAAATGTCAGGAGGGTTGCTACAATTAATATTTTATCCAGTAAGGTTTTCATGTTGTCCTAGTTCTCTGCCTTGGATTCTATGGCACAGTCCAGATTATGCATTTTGGTCATCCAGTTAGAAGGAATAACAAACTACAACACAAGAAATCATACTATATGGGTCAAACCCTACTAGCCAATGCTTTTGATGATATATGGGTAAAACTTTAGTAGCTACTGATTTGGTTAGATGTTTCATTCTCTAATCCCAAGACACCTTACAGTAATCTTACCTCAACTGCATGGCTCCTACCTACTAGTACTACACAGCAGCCACAGATTAGAGAGTCTGTATTTTGCCACTACCACATAGTAGCCATCTACTACATGGTAGGGGCATGTGGAATACAGTGTGGAGTTTTGCCACAATGATAGGAGAACCCAACCAATGATGTTCTGAGCTAGGAAGTTGAGACCGATTATGTCTCAAAGGATTTAAGACTGCTTGAGTTGGGTAAATGTTCCCCTAAATCTTTACCCCTTGAACTGCTGGATTCCATATCATACCAGGCTTACCTTGCAAGCTAGGCTTACATATCACACTAAGCTATGGTTTATCCAAAGCATGGATTGTTGAATAAATCAAAATGTCCAGATTCACACAGTATATACTAAGCCCAAACTAAACAAGGAAAAGGGGGGAAGAGGTGTCAATGGTTACCTCTGAATCTCTCCTTAGTTCCTGTAGCTGCAGCCTTTTAGTCAGGAAGCCAAGAGTCATATTCTCCGTCCTCAGACAATTTGAGGGCTTCTGTTCCTAAGGACCATCAATTCTTCTGCATGTCTTCTTAAATGCTGTGAAGTGTTGGGGAATCTCAATTGCTCTACCAACAGAGGTGGGAAACCATGGCCCTTTTATGACTTGTGGACTTCAACTCCCAGAATTCCTGAGCCAGCAAGGGAACTTGGCCCTTTTATGACTTGTGGACTTCAACTCCCAGAATTCCTGAGCCAGCAAGGGAACTTGGCCCTTTTATGACTTGTGGACTTCAACTCCCAGAATTCCTGAGCCAGCAAGGGAACTTGGCCCTTTTATGACTTGTGGACTTCAACTCCCAGAATTCCTGAGCCAGCAAGGGAACTTGGCCCTTTTATGACTTGTGGACTTCAACTCCCAGAATTCCTCAGCCAGCCATGCTGAGGGAACAGGGAGAGGTTTCCAAGCTGAGCCAGGTTGGCTCAGGAATTCTGGGAGTTGAAGTCCACGAGTCATAAAAGGGCCATCATTCCCCACCCCTGCTTACAAGGAAGGAAGAGCAATTTTAAACCAGAGTTATTCTGCACTGTATGAATGTCAATAACTTAGTTTGCACATCAGAATAAAATATTTAGTTAGGGCTTAGCAGAAATATGCACATGCTTGGAGGGCGATGTTGGAAGACATGCTGTGTGGCTGTGTAGCCAAAAAGCCTAACATTTTAAAAATAGTGCATAAGCCAATGTGCACTACTTAAATTATCAAAATTTATAGTTCTCTGATATCATAGCACAGGGATGTCAAACTCGCCATGTCACGTGACGTGTCGGTGCGGTTTTGGCATGACACATCTGGCCCGTGGGCTGGCAATTTGACACCCCTGTCATAGCAGGTAGTCACACCTAACCAAACCTGACTGATCCTCAAGAGGTCAACCAGGAAAATATTACATTATTTAACATTAAACCTGGTTAATCATTGATGAGAGATGTCTAGCCAGCCTGAAGCCTGCAGGTGGACAAAATGCATGATTGATAACAACATGAAATCACGAGAGGGCTAGAACTGATTGTTTATGTCTGAGGGTAGATGAGAGTTTAATGTTAATGTTACTTAAAGTTTAATGTTAAAAAGCTGAACAAAAAAAAGTGTTTTAGAAAAAAAAAAAGGACAGTAGATGACTCCAACCCCCAGGACTACATAGTTGTTTTTTTTGTTTAAGTTGATGTCATCAATTCTAGTTTATCAGTTAAGTAAATCATGGCTTGTGATAGCTAGGAGTCAATAATAAGGTAAGTCACAATGGTTTATCAAGATATATGTGAATTTAATCAAGGCATGTCAGTAGATCACAGTTTAAGGGAATTGGAGTATCTTGAGTCTACTGAGGTTCAGTAGAACCCATCTCATTACTTAACAGTTTCATCCACATATACACAATGTACTCCTTGATTAGCAATCAAAGCACAATAAATGATATCCTGGTAGAGTCTACGGTTAGTGATTAGCATTTAATTTGGGTATTCACAAATTAGACACACTTGGTTTTCATGCTGTTTTCTACTCTAGAAAAGAGAAGTCCTGTTAACAGAAATCATGTATCAAGCATGTTCACATGAATAACCTGCCGGATTATTGCTCATCAGCGTAAGTTTATATCTCAGTTTATATCTAGTCACTGAAGATTGGAAGACATTTTTCCACCTGAAATAAACAAAACACCCATGCAAAACATGCATTTTGAATTTAGCTTCAGGGCAAAAGGGGAAAGGTTTAATCTTGCTTAAATAAATGGCACACATTTCTTGCTCAGTTAAGTGGTTAATGCACAAGCCTAGTGTAAGTTGTCTACAGAGGATCCCAAAGGGAAGGTTTGTTCTGTGTCACACTGTGAATAGCCTTTGTGTAGCTTCATGCTAAATAAAGTGTCCCAACATCATTTGAAGAGAAGAAGCATAACATGTAGACAATTGAATTCACGTGTTTAATATTTCATATTTATACACATGCAGAATAGGAGATTGTGCAAATCTGGATTGGTTAGCTTACAAATTATACTTGTGTTACAACATTAAGGGCAACCATTTTCTAAGGATACTGAAAAGGATTAGCCAGCATTGGATGTTGTCCATATATGCTAGGAACAATCAAAATTCATAGTCCTCTGATGTCACAGCAGGTAGTCACACCCAACCAAACTTGACTGATCCTCAAAAAAGTCAACCAGGAAAATATTACATTATTCAACATTAAACCTGGTTTATCTTTGATGAGAAATGATGAAGAAATCCTAATGTTGGAAGCTAGAGTAGAAGTAAAAAAAGGAATCCTACAAAAAGGCCCTTCAACTTTGCTGCCAAGAAAAATTCATGGAGATGTAGTCAGCTGCAAGAAAATTTCATCTTTAGTCCAACAAAGTGGGTTGAAGGAGAACAGCCCAAGATGTAACTTAACAAGCTGTGCTGATCTCTTTAATGCAGGGATCTTCAAACTTGGCTCTTTTATGACTTGTGGACTTCAACTCCCAGAATTCCTCAGCCAGAGTGCCTGACAAAGGAATTCTGGGAGTTGAAGTCCACAAGTCATAAAAGGGCCAAGTTTGAAGACCCCTGCTTTAATGCATGAAGTCAACTAAAATTTATCACATACAAAAATGTATAAGACAGCATTTTTGACTTATCCACTATTTTTAAAATATTAGGTTGCCTTCCCCCCAAAAAAAGACATTAGTTTCCAAATATAAAGAAATGTGTCTTGTCAAAATACATTATATGGCTTTGGGGAGAGATCAGAACAATAGCGTAACACAGGGGTCTTCCAACTCAGCCCTTTTATGACTCATGGACTTCAACTCCCAGAATTCCTCAGCCAGCATGCTTGGCTGAGGAATTCTGGGAGTTGAAGTCTATGAGTCATAAAAGGGCCGAGTTGGAAGACCCATGGTGTAACAGATTGTGTTACACAGTTAAAACAATTAATCAGTGTGACGGCTTGACTCCAGAAATTGTGGGTGCTCCAACCCTGGAGGTTTTGAAAAAGAGATTTATCTAGAACAGTATAGGGTCTCCTGCTTCAGCAGGAGGTTGGACTAGAAGACCTCTAAGGTCCCTTCCAATTCTGTTATTTGGTTACAGTAGAGGCCAAATGAATGAGAATTTATGCCGGTAAAAGTAGTGATCAAAATTTTGATTTGCCCACGTCTCTCGTATCAACAGTGGTCATTTTTGAGCTACTGCTGCAGTGATTATTATTATTTATTATTATTTATTAAATTTCTATACCGCCCCTCTCCCGTAGGATTCGGGGCGGTTCACAACCCAATAAAAACATAAAAACAATAAATATTTAAAAATAAATTAAATTAAATTAATATTAATACAAGGCTGTTGCTAAAAACCTGTTAAAAACCCAATTCTAAAACCCAAACAGCCTTGTTTAAAAATTTTAAAACCCGAGGAAATCTAGGCCAGGCCGGCTTGATTGAAGAGATGGGTCTTCAATTCTCTTCTGAAGGTGTGGAGATCGTGACACATCCGGAGTTCTGGGGGGAGCTCGTTCCACATCGTCGGTGCCCCCACAGAAAAGGTTCTCCCCCTGGGCGCCAGCAGCCGACACTGCTTAGCCGATGGCAGCCTGAGGAGGTCCTCTCTGTGGGAGCGAACTGGTCGATGGGAGGTATTTACTGGCAGAAGGCAGTCTTGTAAATAACTGGGTCCTATGCCATGGAGCGCTTTAAAAGTGGTAACCAGTACCTTGAAGCACACCCGGAAAGCCACCGGCAACCAATGCAGCTCGCGCAGGATGGGGGCCATTCGTGCCCGCCAGGGTGCCCCCACTACCACCCGCACGGCCGCATTCTGCACCAGTTGAAGCCTCCACGTGCACTTCAAGGGAAGCCCCATGTAGAGAGCATTACAATAGTCCAGTCTGGAGGTGACGAAGGCATGGGTGACCGTGCGTAGCACGTCCCTATCTAGGAAGGGGCACAACTGGCGTACCAGACGAATCTGGTAAAACATCCTCCCAGCCACGGCCATCAGATGGTCTTCAAGGGACAGCCGTGAATCTAGGAGGACTCCCAAGTTGCGAGCCCTTCCCGTGGGGGCCACTGACTCGCCCCCAATAGACAGCGATGGAGTCAGCAGGTTATACCGGGACGACGGTAACCACAGCCACTCGGTCTTGGAGGGGTTGAGCTTGAGACCGTTCTTCCCCATCCAGATCCGCACAGCCTCCAGGCACTGGGTCAGCACGTCAAGAGCTTCATTTGGGTGGTTCGGGGTGGAAATTTACAGCTGCGTGTCATCAGCGTACTGATGGAATTCCACCCCAAAACCTCGGATAAATCAATAAAAGTGGTCTTATTTATTTGTTTCTTTATATTCATTTGTCTAACTGCCCATCTTAAAACCAAACTCTGGATGGCTTACTACAGCCCTACCGTAAAAACAAAATATATTCAACTAAAGCAAAGAAACAAAAGAAAACACAATACAACCCAAAATAGGAAGAGCAGAACAACAGATGGAATTATTTCCACTGTCAGACTTTCTTAGGTTACGGATCTCCTCATCTGAGGAGAATTTCTTGTGCTTCAACCCCTAACAGCCTTGGCAGGGCTCACTTCAGCTTTGCTGAATTTTCCGAATGCAACTTTGGATGACCACCTGCTGATACAGCTGGTATATGTTCTAGAATGTTCACGTTCTACTAAGGCACTCTCTCTTGTTAGCCTGCCTTCCACTAAAGCATTTGTTTATAGCAGAGATGTTACCCAGTCACCTTCTCTTCACAAAGCTGGGACAAGACACAAGATCACTTGTGTGTCTGTTTTTTTTCCTAACTGAATGGGAAAATCAGTCTTGTGCATTCTCTTCTATTTCAATGGATTGCTTTCTATGCCAAAACCTTGGGTGTCAAGCCCTGCTCCATTTAATTCTGGAAAACAGGATTGCCTGAAACGTAACACAAACTTTGTCATTCAGTTCCCCAGACATTTCTGACCTGGTGGTGCAAAGTTCTTACCACATAGAAGGCAGTGTTCATGTTTCAAACATCTGATCTAGCTTTGCCTCTAACTTGATATTTATTATTGGGACACAATAACAATAGGCTACTTCTGCTGCACAAATCAAAATCATCATTAGATGGCAGGAAAGAGTCAATTCTCTGTACCACTGTGCTGCCACCTAGTGGTTATTACTAGGTTTGCATTCTAAGTAGTAGTGACAGATTTTATCTTCCTGGGCTCCAAGATCACCACAGATGGGGACTGCAGCCATGAAATTAAAAGACGCTTTCTCCTGGGGAGGAAACCTATGGCAAATCTAGACAGCATACTAAAAAGCAGAGACGTCACCCTGCCAACAAAAGTGCATATAGTCAAGGCCATGGTTTTCCCAGTTGCAATGTATGGCTGTGAAAGTTGGACCATAAGAAAGGCTGAGCGCCAAAGAATGGAGGCCTTTGAACTATGGTGCTGGAGAAGACTCTTGCGAGTCCCTTGGACTGCAAGGTGATCAAACTGGTCAGTCCTAGAGGAGATCAATCCTGACTGCTCTTTAGAAGGCCAGCTCCTGAAGCTGAAACTCAAGTACTTTGGCCACCTAATGAGAAGGAAGGACTCACTGGAGAAGAGCCGAATGCTGGGAAAGATGGAGGGCAATAGAAGAAAGGGATGACCAAGAATGAGGTGGCTGGATGGAGTCACCGAAGCAGTAGGCGTGAGCTTCAATGGACTCCAGAAGATGGTAGAGGACAGGAAGGCCTGGAGTTACATGGTCCATGGGGTCGCGATGGTTCGGACACAACTTTGCAACTAACAACATTCTAAGTAGGTCACTTCTAATAATAATTCACCTGCAAAATAGAAAGCTTTTCCTCTGTTATGCTGAGCAGCTGACTTCTGGGTAACCTTCTCTGAACTCAAAGCTAATTTATGCAAAAGAGGCCTCATTAAGATTTGGATGGGGAAACTGCCAGAAAATCTCACAATTGTCCCTTTGTTGCCAATAAAACTACATGGGCATATCAAAGAAGCATCAAGGTGTCAAGCTTGATTGGAAGGAAATTTTTACCAGGCATTTGAATGGTTAACAGCCTGCCATTCTTGCCATTTCTGATTTAGATATTTTAATCAAAATTACTGAACATAGAAATTTGCATTCAGAGTACCGGTTGAGCAATGGGTTTTTCTTTAGGCAAGTGAAAATGAGGACTTTTTTCAGGCATTTTATTTTTTGGGGGGGTATCTTCTCAAAATGGCTTAATTTTAAAGTACTGGGGCATCTTTGGCAAGGTATTTGATTCACTCATCATACCCTCTATTGCAATGGCAGCCATGTTTATCGGCTTTTTAATGCTTTCAAGTTATCTTTAGAATTCAGCTTTGCATAGAACTTGCAAATAATTATTCTCTAAGGGGGAAAAAAATGTGACTCTGTCTGGATGCTACATCAAAACATATTTCCGAGTCTGCAGTTTTCATGTATTTCAAAGCATTGGAAGCAACGATAAATATACGATGGCTTTAAAATGTATTTTGGTGGCAAAAATGCTGAACAGAAACCTCTATGAGATCTGCAGGCGTTTAAAAAAACCACCTTCAATTAATTCGGGAAAATCAGATGACCATGTCAATGTCACATTTTAAGATGATATTAGGAATTATAACTACCAGCCAATTCCTACAGATTTGCAGCCATTTTATCCAGCCGCAGGCAGCGTGTAGGTGTACAGATCTAGGAAGCTGTTTAAAACTCATTTAAAAATGGGTTTCCTTAATAATTATGGAAGGTTAAGCTCAGCAGTATTTAGGGGAGCTAAAATTCACAATTATGAAGAAGCAGCACTATACCTAACATTTCAACTGAGTTCTCTCCCGCCCCCAGCTTTAGGCATTAAAACAGAAGCTTTTTTTCTCCCAAAAAAAATTAGATTATAAGGATAATAATGAAAGGGAGGAACTGTGAAAATTTGAGGATTTTACTGTTTTTAAACATTCAATCACACTTTAGAAAAATTAAAGAGTTCCCAGGTTCCAAGGTGTTTTAGAAGTGGGAAACTGCACTATACAGAGACATACACAAACAAATATTGCAATTTTGGGGGGAAATCATTCCAAGAAGGAAATACGGGCAAATCGTGGTTTAATAAACTTCGGTCAGATCTGCCTTTCAGTGTTAAATATCCTGCACAATAGGGTAGCTGAACTTATCTCAAACTGCTTCGTATTTCACAAAACCGTTAAATCTCTGCAATGTCACATAAGCTTGAATAAGCATATCACGTTTTATAGTTTCACATTTCCCACCCAAAAAAAAAGCATCCTCAGATGTTGTGAGCTCACTGACGAAAATATTGAAATTTCAGGACTTTGGATTATCTTGAATCTAGGTAGAAAAAATATTATCTTGTAGGCCTTCAGAAGGGTCAGGGAGAATCACAGGTATGTCCCTGGTCTTAAATTAATGACAAAGTGATAAACCTCTCCCAATACAATTTACAGGTTTTTCCTCTTCCTTCAAAGAGTTGATAGACATGCACAAGCTAGTGTTAAGGTAATGGACTGGAAGTAGGAAGCCCCAGTTTGTAATAGTTCTAGATGCCTACTATTAGGCACAGATGACTTTAGTCTAGTCTAGTTTAGTTTTGTTCTCTCTTTCTCTCTCCTTCCCTCCTTCTCCCTCTCCCTCCCTGCCTCCCTTTCTCTCTCCCTGCCTCCCTCTTTCTCTCTCCCTCCTTCTCTGACTCCTTCCCTCTTTCCCTCCCTCCCATCTTCCCTCCCTCTTTCTCTCTCCCTCCCCCTCTCCCTGCCTCCCTTTCTTTCTCTCCCTCTCTCTCTCTCCCTGCCTCCCTCTTTCTCTCTCCCTCCCTCTCTGACTCCCTCCCTCTTTCCCTCCCTCCCATCTTCCCTCCCTCTTTCTCTCTCCCTGCCCCCTCCCTCCTTCTCTCTCCCCCCTTACTTTCTCCCTCTCTGCCTCCTTCCCTCCCTTTCTCTTTCTTTCTTTCTTTCTTTCTTTCTTTCTTTCTTTCTTTCTTTCTTTCTTTCTTTTTCTTTCTTTCTCTTTCCTTTCTTTCTTTCTTTCTTTCTTTCTTTCTTTCTCTTTCTTTTTCTTTCTTTCTTTCTTTCTCTCTCTCTCTCTCTCCCTCCCTCTCTCTGCTATACTTTGGGAAATTAAAAATGTCTAATTTACTCACATTTGATAAGCATAGTAGATTAAGGACCATAATCTTCAATGAAATGTTCTTCATCTTTCACACAACACTTTTACTTTAAGGAGGGAAACACAATCCCAACTCACCATTCCATGGTCCTGCCCGTATCTCTCCCTTAATATTTTCTCCAATCCACCCATTCCTTCAAACCCAGACGAGAAGCACTGTTTATTACATTTCTTTTTCAAATCTTTACATCAACAAATGGCAAACGAGAGCATCCCAGCCAATAGAGTGTTGCTATAATCAAAAACAGACTTTCCAAAGTTCTTTTTATTTGACTGGGAATCAGGGCTTATATAGCCCTCTTCCAAACATGCAATCTGGGAAGCCATAGTGCTAATTTCCATGCTTTGTGTTTATGAAAACCAGAAGAAAAGGAGAATATTTATAGGTCATGATTGAAATGAGGGATCCTTGGTGCTCTCTGAGCTTGATCGTTTTATTGCAGATGTTTCAATACCCAAACTAGGTAACATCATCGTGCGAACTGACTGATAATATTACCTAGTAGCATAACATCTGCAAGAAAACAACCAAGATCAAAAAGCACAGAAGAAAAGACGTTTGTCTAAACTTGATGTTGGTGTAATAGAATCACTAAGCATCCAAGTTAAATGTTAATTGTGCCAGCATTTTATAAGCACATTAAAAATATAAATGTAAGTAACAGCTTGTGAGAAGAGTGATAATGAGTGGAACCACCCCAGGAAGAGAGGGAATCAAACACTTGTACGCAGATAGATACATACAGTTGGGATGGTAATCATTAATTTGAAGCCCCTATTTACTTTGCAAAATCCCCCATGCAAAATAATGCAAGTATCGGTGGAAGATCCCAGCAAGTAAATATTTTAGCAGCAGATGAATGGGTTAAATTAATCTCTAATATGACCTCGTAATGATTGCACACATCATATCACATCATTGACCCATATGTTTGTATTTAAATATACATTCCTTAATGCTCCGTTTTGGACAGTAATAATGTCCACAAAGAAGAGGGAGTCAAGCTATTTTCCAAAGTGCCTTAAGGCAGGACAAGAAGCAATGGGTGGAAACTAACCAAAGAGAGAAGCAACCTGGAATTAAGGAGAAACTTCCTGATAGTTAGAACAATTAACCAGTGGAACAACCTGCCTCCAGAAGTGGTAAATGTGTCAACACTGGAAGTTTTTAAGAAGAGACTGGACAGCCATTTGTCCGAAATGTATAGGGTTTCCTGCCTGAGCAGAGGGTTGGACTAGATGACCTCCAAGATCCCTTCCAACATTATTATTATTATTATTATTATTATTATTATTATTATTATTATTATTATTATTATTATTATTGGGAAAGAGGGCTCTAGACTATGTCAAAAATGTTTATTTCAAGGGAAATGTTCTCAAAAAATTGGAAAAAGTCTATTATATTTCATATTAAAATATATTTTTTAATTTTATTATTATTATTCTATCATAATGAAAGAAAAAGAGTACATTGTGAATGCGATATATTTTTCACTTGGAATATTGTGCGGGCACGATTTTTTTTATCCATACCTATGAAAAAGCTCTTGTTTTAATACTAGGGATTTATCCTTTCCTGTAGATGGGGTGGAAAAATGATAGATCCTAAATTTGTCCCTTCAGATTGTCCAAATGCCATAATAGTAATAGTAGTAGTAGTAATAATAATAATAATAATAAAGTTGGAAGGGATCTTGGAGGTCATCTAGTCCAACCCCCCGCTCAGGGAGGAAACCCTATACCATTTCAGACTGGCGCTTTGGGGAATAGCTTGACTCCCTCTTCTTTGGGGCAGCCCCTGAGATATTGGAAGACTGCTATCATGTCCCCCCCCTCATCCTTCTCTTCATTAAACTAGACATAGCCAATTCCTGCAACCGTTCTTCATATGTTTTAGCCTCCAATCCTCTAATCTATTTGTCAGCCTCTAGCCTCCCGAAGTAAGAAAGTCCCAAATCTGGACTCAGTTATGCTTTTGTGAAAAAGGTGAGGAGCAAAATAGGCTCTTGAACCTTGAAAATACTTAAGAACCTACTTAAAACATGCTATCCAGTCTCTAAAAATCAGACTCCTGGAAGCTAATTCTCGTAGCAGTAATGCAATTGATTAAGATAAATATGATACGACCACAAGAATTTTAGCATCTGATGTACTTCCAGTTCAGGACCAATTTATCGCCCAATACATGAAGAGGAGAACTTTTTTCTTTCCTTAGCTCTCTTAGTTCTTAGACTCTCCTACGAATTGATTTTCACTGATAATGGAAGAGTTTGCACCTGGCTGTTCAGAAAACCACCTGTTGAATTCTGATCAGTTGGTGAAGCCACCATTAAATCTTCCTTCATAAATGTCCTGTTTGCTTTTGGTTTCTTGGTGGAAATGGAACACTTAATCCAAATCAAGCAGTTTTCTCCGTGGAGACGTCCAATTTGAAAATGTGGCATTGTATTTATATCGGACGAATGCCCCAACTTGAAGTTATATTTTTACCTGGACTTTTTAACAGCATAAATTCTGAATAGATTTTGCAGTTTGGGTATTAAAAAGTTCTACCTTTTATTGCAACTATGGCATGTTCATTTCATTATATAGCGGTTTTTAAAAATGTATTATTTATTGCTCTAGAATCCGAAGGGATGAAGACTAGCCTACAAATGTTTTACATAAGAGAGAAATGCACCCTTAGTTGATTAACAAAGTTTCTAGAAATAATTTCATTCAAGCTCTATTATCTGGATAACTATGGACTTACAAGACTGGTCAATTATAGAACAAAAAGTCTTGCGCCATCTGATCTACAGGGGGAAAAAATCAAAATATTGTGAAGCAACACATACTAATCTTATATCTATCTCGTATATACCGTATAACTCTTTCACTATCCAACAATAGCCAAGAAAATTAGAATTCCACTAGTCACACAGGCAAGCTTTTGCTTGTTCCCATCAGAGAGAAAAGTAGACATTATCCAACAATCAGCTGGCAGTAGGAGGCAAAGTGGAAAGGGTCTCATGTTAAAGGGAAAAAAAATCATTTTCTGTTGTAAATTGCAAAATTCACAGTGTCCTGAAAGCACTGGGAAGAATACACTGTTGTTCATTTGATCTCCTACTGTTTTGTTGACCTTTCCCTATTGGGATGCTAGCAGGAGATAAAAAGGAGTTTTTATTCTTCATGAGATAGTTATCTGCTACACATGTGCCAAAAGTAGCACTTAGACAACAGACCTTCAAGATGCCACCATGAAGGACAAATTTTGTGAAGGAAAGGGGAGGGTAGTTAGGAACCATGTGTAAATCAAAGGATTTGCCGGTGTTAACACAATGAATGGCAATTCTGGATTGGGATGAAATGAAAGCACTTAACTGTATCACCTCCCAAAGTGTCAGCTTCGTGTCTCCAAATACTTTGAATTAAAAGAAATGATACTGTTGGAAGACAGAGAGGGAAATATTTTGGTGAAATATTAAAAAAGGGCAGAATATTGTATTTCCCCAAAGGAATAATGGAGAAAAATCTTAGACAGAAACCAGCACCCCGGTCTCCTTCCTCAGACAGAGTCCAGCTTTTAGAATTGGGGCCACTGATTCATAATCAAAATGCCTTCAGCCACAGCCCCAGAGAAGTTTTCTGAGCTGATCGGATTAGAAAAACAAAGACTCCCAAGGACAGGAACAGGAAGAACCTCAAATACAAAGCCATAGGAACTGGAAGAACCTCAAATATAAAGCCCAAAGAAGGTATAAAAGCCCATTTATCCCAACTCCATTTTGTCAGCTTTCCCAGAACCACATGCTGTTGGTTCTGTTCTTCAATAAACAGAACCTTCTTTCCCAAGCAGTCTCCATTTTGTTTATTCCCGGCTTGGACTGGACCTGACGATTTTTCTTTCAACAATACAGAAGGCAAACACACAGGTCAAAATAAGTAAACTTTCAGCTATTGATCTTCAGGGCCTCAAGATCGCAGTAGCAAATAATCTGCAGCAGAATTTAACAATCCAGATTAAACTGTCTACTCTACTTGCAAGGGGCCCTCCGGAATCTTCCGGTTTCATTCTAGCCTTATTTGGTTAGGAATACATTTTAGCAATTGGCAATGAAATTTCTTCCCAGATAGAAATCTGTTTAGGTTTGAGCAGGGAAATGCTTCAACTTGACAATCCAAAATTCATTGAAATGGAGTTTTTCTTTGTTGCAATGTGATCATTATCACTAAATGTCAATACATGAATCCTCACATATCTAATGCTATAGGATGCTACATTCAAACATTATCTGAATTTCTGCCAAGTATAATATATTTTATTGGAATTTGATTGCTGGGTTGTTAAACATCATTATTCTGCAGTGTGAGCAGATTCTGAATTCTGCTGAAAAGTCACGTTCCTTACACTTTTATTACTACTGCAAATATTTTCAGTCAGTGATGAGCAAAGCTGCAGTGTACACTTAAAACGGCTTCTATAGCCAATTCAGATTTATACTGGCATAACACATTCTATTCTTATGCATGATTTAAACATACACTTAGAAATAACAACAAATGAAATTATTGAAAAGATGAGATTTATGGACAAGCGTGCTTAAATCAGGTCTTCCTTTAAGATTCTAGCTAGCAGAATCTTTATTATATTAGGTTATTCTATCTTTTCCTGCAGTCATAAACATTCTCAAAATGAGTGTGTTGGTACCCACACAGTAAAAATCACAAAATCTTTTGAACTGGAGAAATGTGTTACAATTACCATTTTTTGGTCACAAGCAACAAAATTTGTTGGGTGGATTCCTTTCTGTCTATCCATGAAGAAGTATGGTCATTTTTTATAGACAACCAAAAAGAAAACAGAATTATTTGTTGGTTGATTTTAGACATGTCTAAGACTCTGGTGGTGAGCAGTACAATCATATAGTCATACAATTAAATAAACACACAAATGTTGCAAGCAAACAATCATTTTTCTGAAATAGTATAGAGTTTCCTGCCTGAGCAAGGGGTTGGACTAGAAGACCTCCAAGGTTCTATTCTATTCTATTGTTCCGTTCCACTCCACTCCACTCCACTCCACTCCATTCCATTCCATTCCATTCCATTCCATTCCATTCCATTCCATTCCATTCCATTCTATTCTATTCTATCCCTTATTCTATTCTATTCTATTCTATTCTATTCTATTCTATTCTATTCTATTCTATATTCCAATATCTATTCTATTCTATTCTATATTCCAATATCTATTCTATTCTATTCTATTCTATTCTATTCTATTCTATTCTATTCTATTCTATTCTATTCTATTCTATTCTATTCTATTCTATTCTTATTCCGTTCCATTCCATTCCATTCTTTCTACTTCTATTCATCACAGTGAAGCACATAAGACCCAAAACTCATTCTAGCCAAGGTCTGGAAAAGAGCACTTTTGAACATGGGCAAAGTGCAGCCAAATATATCTTGGGGGTGGGCAAAATGATGTTGATGATCATTCTCTGGTTCAACAGAGAAGGCACAGATTTTAGACCTGTTGGGTGCCATTGCTTAATAGATGGAATTATTAAGTTGTGTCAATTAGCTTTGGTTCCATAACTTGAGGTTTAGGAGTGGAATTAAGAACTCACAGTGAGTAGGTCCAAGATAGTGAATAGAAGTGTCATCTTCATTGTCAAAGAAATAGGGTTCATTCTTTAAGTCTTAATGGCCAAACTACAAGTCAACATTAAGAACTCTTAAGTTTTCCTGAAATCATATAGTGGAGGTGAGTCCTGCAGAAAATTGATTGCCATTCACTTCTTCACATCTATGTATAACATATCCAAGCCACCTTGATTTCAGAAAGTATAACCTCACAATAGTTTAGAATACCTAAGACCGAAGAGATGGAAACATCTTGGAGATGTTCGCTCAGACTTGAATTTTATTCCCAGGCTGAAAGGCTAGACTGACAAGTGTGTGTGTGTGGGGGGGGGGAAACACACCTTGGAAAAAGTCAACTGAAAATTAATGCTAAAACCAGTGTTATGTGAATACAATCACCAAGCTTCTACTTCAATTGAATTTATATTGTTTACATGGTTCTTTTTTTTTTTTTACTAGAGAGATGCATATTATTAAGAACTGTGCAGCGGGCATTCTTTGGATGTGCAATATATTTATAACATAATGGCAAGAATGTTTTGTGTTGTGTTGTGTTGTGTTTGGGGCAGTGTTGATTCTAGGCAATTGTCTGGACAAGTCCTTGCAATTTTCTTGGTAAGATTTATAGAACTGGTTTGCCGTATCACCCAGATGGCTTTTTTGCCTAAAGCAGGACTAGAACTCACCCTTTCCCAGTTTCTAGCCTGTTGCATCTCAACGGCAAACAGAAGAAGCTGAAAAAATACCGGTTGGGTGAAAACCCTCTAGAATGTTTCCATATGTCCCTAAATTAAATCATGCCTACGTCAAAACACGTCTGAATCAAAACACGCTGCTCTTCATTTGTAAGAAAGGATGGCGTATATGTGCAATAAGCGTCTTGTTATTCTGTTCATTTCCACTGTTCTGCTTCCATTCATTTGTTCTGTTATTTATTCATTATGCTTGTGCTTGTTTCGTTATGCAATCATTTGAATTTGTTTGTTTGATGAAACTGTTTTTTTGTTTTGTTTTGTTTTTTTGTTCCTTGTCATGCACCAGGAAACATTCTCTTTGGAAGCTGTTGGGGATGTGCACAATTCACTATTCTGAGACAGGATTGCATTAGGGATGTCACGGATCACTGCCTTTTCCAGTAAATTACTAGATCTCCCCAAGAATGACCAGATTGGCATAATCTAGGGGGGAGGGGCAGAGAGGTAAAGGACTGTTTTGGTGTTTCCTGGAACAGTACATTTTGTCCCCATCTTGAGATCAAAATTCTCAAAATGGTGTAGGTTCTCCTACTCGAGCAGGGGGCTGAGCTAGAAGACCTCCAAGGTCCCTTCCATTCTATTCTATTCCATTCCATTCCATTCCATTCCATTCCATTCCATTCTACTCTACTCTACTCTACTCTACTCTACTCTACTCTACTCTACTCTACTCTATTCCTATTCTACTCTACTCTACTCTATTCCTATTCTACTCTACTCTACTCTACTCTACTCTATTCTATTCATTCCTATTTCTATTCTATTCATTCCTATTTCTATTTCTATTCATTCCTATTCCTATTCCTATTCCTATTCCTTTCTACTCTACTCTACTCTACTCTACTCTACTCTACTCTACTCTACTCTACTCTACTCTACTCTACTCTACTCTACTCTACTCTACTCTACTCTACTCCACTCCACTCCACTCCACTCCACTCCACTCCACTCCACTCCACTCCACTCCACTCCACTCCACTCCACTCCACTCCACTCCACTCCACTCCACTCCACTCCACTCCACTCCACTCCACTCCACTCCACTCCAGATATTCTATTCTATTCTACCACTCCACTCCACTCCACTCCACTCCACTCCACTCCACTCCACTCCACTCCACTCCAGATATTCTATTCTATTCTATTCTATTCTATTCTATTCTATTCTATTCTATTCTATTCTATTCTATTCTATTCTATTCTATTCTATTCTATTCTTTCCTATTTCTATTCTATTCATTCCTATTCCTATTCCTATTCCTATTCCTATTCCTATTCCTATTCCTATTCCTTTCTGTTCTATTCTATTCTATTCTATTCTGTTCTGTTCTATTCTATTCTATTCATTTCTATTCTGCTCTACTCTACTCCACTCCACTCCACTCCATTCCAGATATTCTATTCTATTCTATTCTATTCTATTCTATTCTATTCTATTCTATTCTATTCTATTCTATTCTATTCTATTCTATTCTATTCTATTCCATTCCATTCCATTCTATTCTTTCCTATTTCTATTCTATTCATTCCTATTCCTATTCCTATTCCTATTCCTATTCCTATTCCTATTCCTATTCCTATTCCTATTCCATTCCATTCCATTCCATTCCATTCCATTCCATTCCATTCCATTCATTCCTATTCCTATTCTATTCTATTCTATTCTATTCTATTCTATTCTATTCTATTCTATTCATTCCTATTCCTATTCCTATTCCTATTCCTATTCCTATTCCTATTCCTATTCTATTCTATTCTATTCTATTCTATTCTATTCTATTCTATTCTATTCTATTCATTCCTATTCCTATTCTATTCTATTCTATTCTATTCTATTCTATTCTATTCTATTCTATTCTATTCTATTCTATTCTATTCTATTCTATTCTATTCTATTCTAATTCCTATTCCTATTCTATTCCATTCTCTGTCTCCTAGGCTGCTTTAGACCATATTGTGATGGCCTTCTATTTAGACCATCTACTCTTGCCTGACCACGCCCATAAGCATTTGGCTTGAAAGAAATGGCAGCTATTAAAATCAACCTCCCAATCCAGTTTCTATAATCCCATCACAAATCATCCTTGCAATAAATGTGATTTTTAAAAAAAACAACCTAAAAATATGAAACTCCCCAAAGAGGCAGCATTATTATTTTTTTTCCTGTATAAATGAATTTAATATTGAATAGACTTCACCCGGGTTCATTTTCCTCTTTTTTTATTTTTCAACATTAATTCACATTCTTTCGGTAAACTCTATTATGGGATGACCTCAAAAGAGCTTCTGCTAGCCGACAAAATGGTAATATATGAAAACCAAGACCTGTTTGCGTGCACTCCCTCTTGCTTTTCCTCTCTCTTCACCTCAATTATTTTCTCTTGAATTAGATAAATGTAAAATGGGCTGGTTTTAGCAAGCAATATCGAAGGCCTTCGTGTCTTACCATACTGATGCAGTCCGAAAACTTTTTTCAAGGTAAAAGGGGAAAGGAAATATGAGCAGAAAACTCTGAAACAACTCAAAATAAAATAATAATAATCAAAAGGGAGAAGTCGATGTTTAAAACGTTTAATGTTACTTATTGATTTTGTCAACAGAAAAAAAAATGCAACAGAAGTGTACAGACTTTGTCATTTGCTAATACAATCTTAATACAATAGGGAGATTATAATCTCTCCCATATCATGTAGCTTCCACACCTGAGAATGATCACCAACAGTGGACAGATCACCTGTTTCATCCTGCTTTAAATAAAGTTTGTGTGATTTAATACAAGAGGGGGAAAAATAAACACATAACCATTAAATCAGAATGATGTGATCAAGCAAACATTAAGTGTTTTCACAATTGTGTCCTTTGACTCCAGGTTGGAATCAGCAGGAAGAAAGTGCTTATCTTCAATTAAGGACTGAAGCACCATTTTAACACTGAATTTTGTGCATTAAGAAAGGCATACTGTGAAGTCAAGTGATTGTTTAAGTGTACAAGGTATAAATGAATGCAAAATAATATTTTCGTATAAATATAACAGATACAAAGCACCTATTTAAATAGGGAAATTTACAGTGTATGGCAGAAACTTGAAAACAAACAAACATTTAAAAAAATACCCTTAAAGGTGTTATAACAAATAGAATTCCCCTAGTGTCTTGTGTTGATGTTGATTATTTTTTTTCCTCATTAGAGAAAGTGATTTTTAGAAAAAAACATAATCCCTGCTGTATCAAAATAATAGCTTGTTAAAATGATGACTTGCTGTCCAAGCAGGCAATCAGAATGCATTGTCATTAATTGAGGATGGACACTTTTGAAGGAGCTGACTGGCTGATAATACAATTATTTTCCCTCCCACTTTCTTAGGATATATAGGTATTTTCCCACGATTCTATAAGTGACCAAATCTAAGTTGGTCACAGAGGACACTTCAACAAAAGAAAAGGGGGAAAATCCAGCTTTATACTCTATGGTTCTATATTGGCTTAAGGAAGAAATACTGGCTATTTTCCAAAATGCTGCAGGCTTTGCATGAGAATGTTCCAATTTTGAGAACATGATAAGACTGTTCTTGGGTGATCACAGGATAATTCAGAGACATTTGATTAATGATATACAGGAGGAGGGAAAAGGAAGAGAAAACAGCTTCTCTCCATCATACTGCAGAACATTAATCTGGATCTCACTAGGGAGACAACAGAATGAAGCTGGTAGAAGTTCTCCAGAATTTCTCTACCATCTTTCTGGAGCATTAGGCAAACTTGCAGAAAGGTAAAAAAAGGATCATAAAAATCAAAGTATGGCAAGCCTTTGATGTGGGAGAAGGAAAAAAAAAGATGCTTTTGCCAAATTTGGGGAATTATTTCACTCTTATAGGCATGGCTTAGCGCAACCCACATTCAGTTCTTTCTTTCATCTTCCATTTTGCATCTTTGACCTGGCTTCCAGCCCTTTTTTTTAATGCATTCAACTTGATTGTTTTAATGTGTTCAACTATTCTATAAATGCATGTGCATGCATGTGTGTGTGTGTGTGTGCATTTACACACACACACACACACAATTATAACCTATTAAGTTTAAGTGGAACTAAACACATAAAGGGCTTGTACCTTTTAGAAAATACTTTCAACAGGGGAAGGTGTTCTTTTAATCCAATCCCAATAATATTCCTAATGTTATAAATAAGTCAAGGCTTAACAGTAACATATTTTTAAATACATATATTATGGTAGATATTCCAGCTTCCTGGCCAGACAATTTACGTTTTGACTGCCAAAAAGTTCACTCGTTCTCTCTTTTTTTTTTCATGCAACAATTCAGCAAACTGACAGGGCCAATCCATATTTTTTTTTCCATCCATAATTATAAATGCTGGGTTTTCAGTCCTGAGGTATAGACACTATGTTCTTTGTTGATCTAGCAAATGCTTAGAGCTTTCCTTTACAATAATAATAATATTAATAAACTTTATGCCTATGCGGCATACTTAATTTTTTTGTTTTGACTCCAAGCATTTTTGACATCACCACGATTCTCCAATTCTTCCAATAAATAAAAGACATTGATCTTGCTAATTAAATCTCGAACGGAAATAATCTGTCAACATTCCAGTCTTCTGGAGCAGATTGAAGAGGGGAGATCAAGCTCCAATTTCTCCAATTTTTACTTCTATGGAGGGTGAAATGTGACTTTGAAGGGTGTCCATCCACAGCTGACCCCTTTTTTTTTCTTGAACAAAACCTTTCTCACATCCCTTCAATTCTCTTAAATCAGATCTTTCACTCTTCTGAAAGAAATGCCACTGTCATAGTAGTAACAACTTCTTTGCACACACACACACACATATATATATATATTCTTAAAAAGAAGAAGAAATCTTTTTGGAAAAATAAAAAGCTCTTGCTTTAAATGTGTTTTCAGTTTTTGCAGGGACCCCGCCTTTTGGGAATTGATTTCAGTAAAGGACATTGTTGATCAGAGGTCATGTCTTTTTTTTTTTTTTAATGATCCAACATAGGCTAAGAGTTGGAAATTCGTTCATGAATATTTCACTTACGAGCGCATACATTCATTTTACACGATTCCTCAATGTGGCCGGGGGATTGTGAGGTCTGCAGTGTTCCCACCTATAAAAAATACAAAAATATATGTCTGCTTACCGGGATGTGAGCAGGGTTTGGCTAACCTATACCTATCACCCAAAAAATATTCTTCTTTTTTTTTTTAAAGGAGAGATTCACTTTTCCGCACCCTTCAATTCAATAATGCTCCATTAGCTTTGATTGTACATTTATAAAACTGCAGGGAATTCAAGTTCAAGAACGACACCTTAAAACAGAACAGTTTTTTTAAAAAAATTATAAGTCTACTGTATTTCATCTCCTTTTTTTTGTTGGGCTGCTGTGCACAGGCTGTATGTGTGTTTTTGTATTTTATTTAGTCCTTAAAAATGTAGCATTATCGTCCTGAAAGGGAAACAGAAGTTGCATTTGATTACTAAGTTATCAGGGTCTCAACCAGTGAAATTTAACATGGGGATAAAGAGGCCATAAAAAAATGCTTTGCTGGAGTGAATGCACTGTTAAACATAAATAGTTTTTATCTGGTGCTAAAAATTTAATTGCTCCCCCTCTCCCCTCCAACATCCAGAAAATCAAAAGAAATGGTGTTGCAGTAAACTTGTTATACAACTTTTCTCTTATATAAAGCTTATATATATACATATATATATCAAGTGGCATTTCCTAGATGTTAGTGGAAGAGATGAAGAGTTTTATTTTTGCAAGCCAGAAAAAGAAAAGAAAAATAGAACCCTGTTTGGGATAATGGTTAAAGGCACCAAGCTAAGGTTAAAGGTGGTGCAGTGGTTAGAATGCAGTACTACAGGTGAACTCTGCCGACTGCAGGCAGTTCAATCCTGACTGGATCAAGGCTGACTCTGTAAACTACTTAGAGAGGGCTGGGAAGCACTATGAAGCGGTATATAAGTCTAAGCGCTATTGCTATTAAAGACACCAGGCACAGCACTCAGAGAGCCTAAGTCCCAAGCCCTGCTTAGGCACGACTTCCAGATACGTGATTTTGGGCCCATCAGAAGCAAGCTGGGATCAGTTTTCAGACTACCCAAGCTTATTATTTAACAAATTTATATGCCACTCATCTCACGGTGCCAGGCTTACAACAAAATAATATGTTGTTGTACCTTCATTTGGGTCAATTACGGGCTCAATTCTAGGAGGAAGGCAATTCCAAACTGAAGATATTGCACGGATTTCTCCAGGCAATCCTCAAGTGTCAGTATTGACTTAAAAGGTGCCATAATAAAGAAATAAACAAAGCAACAAATGAGTTAATTTTCCCCAGAGCCATGGTGGTGCAGTGGTTAGAATGCAGTACTGCAGGCTATTTCTGCTGACTGCTGGCTGCCAGCAGTTCGGCAGTTCGATCCTGACCACCTCAAGGTTGATTCAGCCTCCCATCCTTCCGAGGTCGGTAAAATGAGGACCCAGATTGTTGGTGGGGGGTCAATATGCTGACTCTGTAAACCGCTTAGAGAGAGCTGTGAAGCACAGTGAAGCGGTATATAGGCCTAAGCGCTATTGCTATTGCTATCCACTTACACGTCTTGTGAAACCACACCACCAGCTAATAACCAACCGCTGTTTCCTTTATTTAATGGCCAAGATTTACAACTTGTCTTTCCACTTGGAATTCAAGTACATCTTCCCTCCCCTCCCCCCCTTTTTATTTTTATTTTAAAAATGTATTATTGTTTTGATGATGGTAGGTTAGAGTCAGCCAGATGTTCAGACCGGATTCCTATGTTCTTCCTATCCAGTCATTCCAAACGACAGATGTTGCTGTTTCATGGTGTTGCAGGATGTAAAACCATTCCAAGCAAAGCTGCCAGTTTGCAATTGACCAGCAGTGATTTTTGTCAATGCCCATGGTGTTCAAATGGTGCTGCAGACATTTTGGAATTGGACCATGGTGCATTTTCCTATGGCTTATTCTACTACTATTACTACTACTTCTATTACTATTATTATGAGTAACCTGAAGTTAAATTCACAACTTATGACTGGTGAGAAGTTAATAATTCCAGTCCTAACCAAAGACGTATAAATTAAGATAATACCCAATGATATAGGTAGTTCAAAGCAAGGTGGTCTGTTGTTGCTTTGGTCTTCTTGTTGTTGTTTTTTGTAAAAATTAGAATGTGTGGTTCCAATAAATTCAAAATTTCCGAAAATTGAGGGAGTCTTTTATAATTATAATGATAGACTTTTTCTCTACAACTGCCGTGCAAAGTTATGTTTAAGTGAGATCAAGAGGTCTCCAGGGGTAAGACTGGACTTGTATTTTATTTTCCCATTCCTAATTTATTGCGTAGGTCATTTGGCTACCTGACCCTAATTAAGCCATGATTTGTCACCGATTCCAGTAACATATCAAGCAAAACTAACTTATGTTTGGGCACACAACTCAAACACTGCACCACATTTGTCGTTTGAACTACGCCAACTATAACTTAAGTTTTTGGGCAGAGACTTAGCGTGCTTCTATGAAGCCACAACATAGGCTATACAGGTAACCCTTGACTTACAATTCATTTAGTGACCGTTCAAAGTTACGACGGCACTGAAAAATGGAACTTATGACGTTTTTCACCGTTAAGACCTTTGCAGCAGCCCTGTGATCATGTGATCCAAATTCGGGCGCTTGCCACCTGACTCATACCTATGACGGTCATAGCGTCCTGAGGTCTCGTGATCCCCTTTTGCCACCTTCTGATGAGCAAAGTCAATGGGGAAGCCAGATTCACTTAACAACTGGGTTACAAACTGAACCACTGCAGGGATTCATTTCACAACTGTGGCAAAAAAAAAGGACTCCAAATGGGGCCAAGCTCACTTAACAACTATCTCACTTAGCGACAGAAACGTTGGGCTCAGTTGCGGGTCGTAAGTTGGGAACTACCTGCATCGCTTTTTGTTCTGTTGGTTTGTTTCTACCTTTATCAATCAGCTATTTTCTAACGTTCGAGATTAGTTAAAGCAACTGCATGTGCCAGTTGCAAAATTAAAAGGGAAAGGTGCAATTAAAATCAACATACTTTTTTTTTAAAAAAGCAAGAGATTAATTTTAACCACTTTTCTAAACCAAAAAAAAAAAAAAGATCGAGAGGGGGGAACCTCATTGGGGAGTGCATTTGTACCCCAGGATAACAAAGCAAAAATCATTTTAGTTCATACCAGGTAAATGAGCTTCTGAAAGGAGGACTGGATGGATGGCGGATGGATGGATGGATGGATGGATGGATGGATGGATGGATGGATGGATGGATGGATGGATGGATGGATGGACGGACAGCGGGATGGATGGATGGACGGACAGCGGGATGGATGGATGGATGGATGGACAGAGGGATGGATGGATGGATGACTGATGGACTGCAAGAAAGTCAGCTCTTTAACAAACACAAATTCAGAAGTGGACAACTTCAAAAGAGCTTTTCCTGCTGATCTAAAGTTCATACCGGGAGACACAACCCTCAAGTTCAGACTATGAACTATTTAGTACTCAAAAACTTCAAGTTGTGTCAGTAGACAACTGCTATCCTATACAACATATCTTTTACGACTAGGAATCCTATGCTCTCCACACCATGGAGTTAGGAAGGTAGTCTAATCACCATCTACTGTAATTCCTGGAAAATATTTCAGTGGCGGTCTAACGTAAAGCATGTTGCAGGAGCCAAGGTAGAAGGTGTTGAAATGTGAATGACTGTTGCTAAATAGCTTGATAGGGATCACACCTGGAGAAAAGGTGATAAATACACAACCCTGCCTCATGCTACAACTGTCACTTGCAAAACTAAGAACCACAAACTGCAAAGTTGTTTTTTTCTGGGGGAAAAAATGTAGCTTGTTCTCCCTTATCGTGATTATTGTAGGGAGCAATACAGCTAGGTGCAATCAGCATGCCGCTAGTCTCTGTTCTACAGTTCCAAATGTCCTACTCTTTTACATAGTTGTTAAATTTCATAGGGGACAGCATAGTACTGTGTGAAATGCTACTAGTCAATGAGTTAAATGTTGAACTGCAAACTACAGTCCTACTTTCTAAGTGCACCCCAGCAGGAAGGACCAAATTCACGACAAAGAAAGGTCTCCAAAATCAAGGGTCCCCAACCCCATTTGGAAATGGGCCAACAAGTGGCGGAGGAAGCACGCACAGGCGTGCAAAGCTCCACTCGTGCTAGTGGCTCACGTACAAAGGCCCAGTCACACAAACCGCTGCACGTGCATGTGTAGTGGCTCACGCACAAAGGCCCACTCACAGAAACCGCTGCACGGGCGTGTGCTCGCCACTCCCACAAATGGAGCTGTGTACGCATGCACGAGCCTGCCCCTCACAGAGAATCGTCCCCCTCTTCCTTCCCCCACGCCAAGCCAGAAAGGTTGGGGAGAGTGGTGGGATTCAAATAGGTGAACAACCAGTTCTCTGCATGGATGCTGATTCCGGAAGTCCACTCTCGCCCTGGGCAACAAAAAATTAGCTACTGATTCTGCTGAAGTCGTGCAAACCGGCTGAATCCCACCACTGCATCTTGGCCATCTGATGTTGTTTGGTCTTAAGCAGCAGTCTCCAACCATAGTGGGATTCAGCTAGTTCGCACCACTTCGGCAGAACCAGTAGATAATTTTTTGTTGCCCAGGCCCAAAATGGACTTCCGGAAGCGGCATCCACACAGAGAACCTGTTGTTCCCATATTTGAATCCCACCACTGCCAAGATGCCATGGTCAATAGCATCTCAAAAGTTTTTCGAAGATCCAAGAAGACTAGGAGGGCCCCACTAACTCCATTGAGCTTCTGGCACAGATCTCAACCAAGGCAACCCTACCATTCTCTGTACTACCTCCCAGATGAATCACTGCTTGAAATTAGTCTCACTAATAAGCTCCACCCATAATCATCAGGAGATGACAACCTACCACCTTCTCTATTGCCCTACTCAGAAAAGGAAGATTAGCAACTGGTCGAAAACTCTATCAGTGATGGCTTTTGTTAAATAAAAATCAAATCATGGTCTCGGTGAATGGGAACGTGTCCTTCCCATGACCATGCAACCAGTTCTAATCTGTTCCTTTTTCTTTCCAAATGCATTTGTTGTTAGTTGCAAAGTCGTGTCCGACCCATCGCGGACAACATTCCTCCAGGCCTTCGTGTCCTCTACCATCTTCTGGAGTCCATTTAAGCTCACGCCTACTGCCTCAGTGACTCCATCCAGCCACCTCCTTCTCTGTCGTCCCCTTCTTCTATTGCCCTCCATCTTTCCCAGCATTAGGCTCTTCTCCAGTGAGTCCTTCCTTCTCATTAGGTGGCCAAAGTACTTGAGTTTCAACTTCAGGATCTGGCCTTCTAAAGAGCAGTCAGGGTTGATCTCCTCTAGGACTGACCGCTTTGATTGCCTTGCAGTCCAGGGGACTCGGAGGAGTCTTCTCCAGCACCATAGTTCAAAGGCCTCAATTCTTTGGCGCTCAGCCTTTCTTATGGTTCAGCTTTCACAGCCATTTGTTGCAACTGGGAAAACCAAATGCATACTTCTATAGATCTTTTGAGATAAGAAGCTAAGAAGAATCCCTATCAAGAGGACAAACAGATTTTTAGGTGGCAACTCCTATGACCTGCCCCAACAGAGGAGTCAAAGTCAAGGCAAATCCATTTTTTTCTGTATTTAAAAGGATGACTTTGCTAACCACAGTCCCCAATGTTCTCCCATAATGTCCTGACGGAGAAGAAGCTACAGAGTAAGTAAAGCATAGTCCAAATGGGCCTAGTGGAAGCAGAACTGTAAATACAGAATTGCACAGTGGGCTTATAAAATCCATCCTGATGTGTTTTTTAGTACAGGTAGCTCCTCAGCTTATGAGCACAACTGAGCTCAACCTTTCTGTGGTTAAGTGAGACATTTGTTAAGTGAGTTTTGCCCAGTGGTGGGATTCAGCCAGTTTGCACCACTTTGGCAGAACCGGTAGCTAATTTTTTGTTGCCCAGGCCCAGAATGGACTTCCGGAAGTGGCATCCACACCGAGAACCAGTTATTCACATACTTGAATCCCACCACTGGTTTTCCCCCATTTTACAACCTTTCTTGCCTCAATTGTAAAGTGAGTCACTGCAGTGGATGCGTTAGTAACCTGGTTGTTGAAGTGAATCTGGCTTCCCCCATTGACTTTGCTTGTCAGAAAGTCGCAAAAAGGGGGATCACGTGACCTTGGCACACTGCAACCGTCACAAATTCAATGTCAACACTGCTAACATCAGATATTTTTACTTTGACAACATATGGAGTTGCAACCATTTTCCTTCTTGTGTTTTACTCTTAGAGTTGGAGTTAGAATTAGATGATACTGGGGGGGGGGGAAGGAGGAGGAATGTGCATGGGAGTTTAGTTAGACATAACAATACTGTAACTAGTGTGAGAATCAAGGTTTTTGAAATAAGAGATGATAAGAATTGGCGGGGCTGGAGAACTGGAGGGAGAGCCTGCATTTCAAACTAATTGGAGAATGTGATTTATGACTGTGAATTAGAGGAGGGAATTGTGCTTTGATACTATGTGCTCAGGGGAGGGGAATTCAGACTTTTGGCTTTGACTATGTAAGTGCCGAAGTTATGCTACTCGAATAAAGATTCTTTAAGGTAAACAATGCCTCAAAGTTCTTTGAAGAGTTTCATCTGTCGGAACCATGACATTAAGCCAAGCATCTGAATTTTGATCATGTGATCATGGGGATGCTGCAAAAGCTGTAACTGTGAAACATGGACATAAGTCACTTTTTTTCCAGGCCCATTGTAAGTTTCAGTGGCTACTGTTGTAAGCTGAGGACTACCTGTATCCACCTCATCTGTCTATCCTGAATCAACGTACTATTTCACCAATGTTGGAAGAAAGAGGATGCTCAGGAATGACAAGGACAACCACTTATGATTCCACACAGTCTCAAAAATCAGGGTCATCAAGAAAAGCAGAAAATTCCCTAAGTCCTTTCAGAAAAACTTTCAGATCCATCACGTCCCTAAGGCAGAACCTAACCATCTTGGGAGAAGTGAATCGGAGTAAAAAGATGACTCACAACCATAACTGAATCCAAACGTTTGACCTAAGCAAGGGTGTTTGTTCAGAGAGTTGCACCTCATTTTACAGGCTTTTCTGTCACGGTCATTAAGTCAATCCCTGCAGCTGTTAAGCGAATCGCAAAGTGGCTTGCCCCATTGACTTTGCTTGTCGGAAGCTGGCTGGAAAGGTTAAAAAAATGGGGATCACATGATCCCGGAACAGATCAACTGTCATAAGTACGTGCCAGGGGAGTTTATTTATTTATTTATTTTATTCGGTCTTGTATGCCGCTCCTCTCCGGAGACTCGGAGCGGCTAACAACATGTATATAAAACATCAAATACAAGTCCAAACAAAAATGTCTAAAAAAAACCAAACTAACACCCACTCATATTCACCATTCAATCCACAATCATCCCCAGGCCTGCTGGTAGAGGTAAGTTTTAAGGTTTTTACGGAAGGTCAGGAGCGTGGGAGAAATGCGGACTTCAGGAGGCAGTTGGTTCCAGAGGGTGGGCGCCACAACAGAGAAGGCCCTCCCCCTAGGGTCCGCCAGACGACATTGTTTCGCTGACGGGACCCGGAGGAGGCCGACCCTGTGCGCTCTCACCGGTCGTAGAGAAGTATGTGGCAGAAGACGGTCCCGTAAGTATCCTGGTCCCATGCCATGAAGGGCTTTATAGGTAATAACCAACACCTTGAATTGCGCTCGGAGACCGATAGGCAGCCAATGCAGCATGCGGAGAGTTGATGAAATGCAGGCACGACGAGGCAGGCCCACAACCGCTCGCGCAGCTGCATTCTGCACTAATTGAAGTTGAAGTCCACAAGCCATAAACGGGCCAAGTTTAAAAAACCCTGCCCTAGAAAGTGTGCAGAGAAGCACATGACCGTTAAGTTTGAAAATCAGTCGCAAGTCACGCTTTTCAATGCTGTTGAAGCACTGAACAGTCATTAAGTCAAGGACTACCTGTGTAAACCCAATATTCAAGGGAACCAGTATTGGTTATTGCTCTAATGCACAACTGTCTAATACAGGTATAAAAGGATCTTGTACCATTTGGTTGCAATGACAAGTGCCAAAGGTGCTTTCCTCATGAGACAACTGGACTTTCTTGTTTTTCTCTGAAGACATTTTGCTTCTCATCCAAGAAGGAGTGGAAGGATTTATACTCCATGCAGAGAGCTGATCCTTTGCCTTCTTTTAGAGAGTTGCAGACTACAGGAACCATGTGCGCTTTAGTTTGAGATGCAGACCACACAGACACGTCCCCAACAGCCTGCATCTGTCTTCTACAGGGAAGGGACACATCCTGCAGCCAAGAAGGCTCCACACCCATTTGCTCCACTCACATGACCCCGAGGATACAGATAAACTCCAGGTGGCCTCAACGACTCTCTGAAAGAAGGCAAATGACCAGCTGTCTGCAAGGAGTATAAATCCTTCCATTCCCCACCATCCAGTCAGAGCCTAAGAAGCTTCTTGGAGGAGAAGCGAAACATCTTCAAAGAAAAACAAGGAAGTCCAGTTGCCTCCTGAAAAAGCATCTTTGGGATAACATGGATGGCTGAGAGTCGCCATAGACACTCTCAATGACAAGAAGAAACATCCCCCTTATACTTCAGTAATAAAACACTTACAATCCACTAGAGCATTGGTTCTCAACCTTCCTAATGCCGCGACCCTTTAATACAGTTCCTCATGTTGTGGTGACCCCCAACCCTAAGGGCTCTCCAAGCGCGCATCGACGACAACCACTCACCCGCCGCACCTGGGGCTCAGCGCGCCTTGCCTGTCCTCACCTCACTTCCAATGGTCGCCGGCCTGCCCGGCTCCAGCTAGCCGGGAAGGGGGGGGCAGGAAGGCTGCTTCGCCGGCTCCTCCCAGCCTGGTTGGAGAAGCGCCCAGATGGGGAGAGGGAGGGAGGGAGGGAGAGAGAGAGACAGAGAGAGACAGAGAGAGAGCAAGAGCCAAGAGGGCGACAGTGCTGGCAGAGCAGCCTCCCTTAGGAGATGCTCGATGGAAACGAATCCGGTGCCGCAATGGCCCCCAGCTCGAAGCTGTGCGGAGACAGATAGAGGAGCGGTGTCTTGGTTCCTAAGACCATCGGAAATATGTGTTTTCCAATGGTCTTAGGCGACCCCTGTGAAAGGGTCGTTCGACCCCCCAAAGGGGTCACGACCCACAGGTTGAGAACCGCTGCACTAGAGTAAGAACAACATAAAGGAATTGGTATTGCTATGAAATACGGAGCATTTGAATGGGTCTAGGCATGACTAGATGATTAAAAAGCTCGGAAACTTGCTTAAAGACCTCAAACTAATATAAAACCCAAAGTCCTAGCCCAGTGGTGGTGAATCTATGGGACGGGTGTCAGAGGCGGCACTCGGAGCCCTCTCTGTGGGCACACATGTCGTTGCCCCAGCCTTGCCTCCCCTCGTGACCCCCTCTTCTCCAACAGCCCCCCTGGAGGAGAGCTGCCCCCGAGCATGGCCCATGCGGAGCAGCACAGCCAAAGACATGGCAGCCAGGCAGCGTAGATAAGGCTCTGCCCTCACACTCCATCGTGCACAGTTGATGCTGCAGGGCGCGAACAGAAGGTGTGGCCGCCATAGTGCTGCTGGGCTGCCTGGGCGATCCACGGCGAGCCCTGGAGGCAGTGAGTGGCCCTGCGGGCAGGCGAGGCAGGGGATGGGGGGCGGAGTGGGGAAGAGGTGGAGCGGGGAAGGGGCCAGATTTTGGGCACTCGGTCTCTAAAAGGTTCGCCATCACTGTCCTAACCATACCACTGCTTTCCTTTTGCACAAAGGACTGATAGTTTACACAGAGGAGATAAACCTTTGTTTGTACTATACTCTCCTCCTTCTCTTTGAACAGTCACTGAGTGAACTCTTATAAGTCAAGGGCTCCCTGCATTAGCAAATCTGTCTCTCCTTACTGCTAGACTCAAAGTAGTGCCTTGAAATCACCATGAGTGTAGATAAATATGCCTTAAGGAGGAACAGTCTCGGATGGAGAGCATCTATTTTGCAAAATGTGCTTAATAAAATGTCCAATAAGAAAAGCCTGTCCTGTAAAATCAATACAATATTCTCAAAGGGAAGTCATCTAGAGCCCAGTTGGAAAACAGAAGGCTGGCTGTAAGACAATTGTTGTTCCCAAATCGGAAGGGTATTCATCTCTGCAGGCCAGGTAGCAAATATCTGCCATAAACTTGCTAGAAATTCTGGGATTTGCAGTCTCAACACATATGGCCCCTGGTAGGTGTGAGGAGGCTGTGGTGTAGCAAATAGTTTTTCCAGGAGATAGAGAGGGGATTTAAGTACTCAACCAAAGCTCTCCTTGGTATATGAAATTAATCTCATGGATTGTTGGATTTGATTTTTTTTTTTTTACTTTACAGTAGTGCTGCCAAAGTCCAAAGCTGTTATTCTAGAGAAGGAACAATCCTGTCCACCATGATATTTAGATAATTGACAACAATGAAAAAGTTCTGTTGGATTCAAAACAAGCTTCCACCCAACCAAGGAAAAGGGGAATGGGAAGAGGGAGGGGAAGGAGGAAGAGGAGGAGGAGGAGGAGGAGGAGGAGGAGGGCACTGCCATTTGATCTTACATGTTCAAAGGCAATTCAGATGTTCAGCAATTTGGAGTAGATCCTTTTGCCTATTTGCAATTCCACACGTCCATCCCAGACAATAAACTAGAGCAATGTGCGTAATTTTTTTTTAATTCACTGGAGAGATTGTATTCCATAAAACAAATGGATTAGACTCTTCCATGGGAGGGTTTCTTGCCATCATAAAACAGATGCATTTTATTACAGCCATTTTCTTCAATTAGGAAATCATCAAAGTATCATTCAACAGGAGATAAAAATAAAAACAGAGCTTTCCAAATAGGGGAAAAAAATGTTTGTTCAAAATCTAGTACCCAAATGTTCAACTAATTATCAGATGAGAAAGAAATAAACAAGGCAACGAAAAGTGAGGGAAAGACAAATGAAAACTCTTTTTATATCCAACGGGGATGATGTGTAAACAAATTTGAGATGTTTAACGCACAGGTGTATTGTACGTGTATTTCCATATACACCTACTCCTCTTAGGATGGTTAAGGATTAGGATTGGGTTAGGATGGAGAAAAACCTGAATTCAGGTCTTCACGTCCAGTCTCAGCTATGAATGTTGACAGGCTAACTTTGGGCAATCAGCAGGTCAATACAGATAACCTCAATAGAGGTTTTTAGGGGACAGAGATAAATATTAATAATTACCCACTTATGGCTCTATCCAATCCCCTTTTTCCAATTGTCAGGGCAAAAACTAAATCCATATTACGGTAGGACCAAAGACAGCCTGTCCTCTTGCTTAGCCCACAGATACAAGAGTGTCAGGATCTTTAATGGTCCTTTCTTAATTGAAGACTCAGCGTATTTGCACAAGACACCCCTAACCCTGGGGCAGGGGTCTTCAAACTTGGCCCTTTTACGAGTTGTGGACTTCAACTCCCAGAATTCCTCAGCCAGCGTGCCTGGCTGAGGAATTCTGGGAGTTGAAGTCCACAACTCGTAAAAGGGCCAAGTTTGAAGACCCCTGCCCTACGCTCTTCAATTTCAAAAATTCTTCATCAGCCTCTAGACCGCTTGTGCTTTTTTTCCTTTGACGTGGGGGTTAGTTAGAAGCAGATGGGAAGGGAATTGGCCTTTTCAGATCCCTTTCTTTCCTTCAAGCACAGGCAGATTGTGTCTTCCTTCCACAGTAAAGTGGGAGACTCACACATCTTCTCTGATTCCATTGGTGGGATAAGGATCTCCACTGAGAGGTCCAGAAAATTCTACTGGAGCCTCACACACATCATGACATCATGGGGGAAATAGTGACAATTAACTCATTTCAACCCTGAGTTACAAAGGTTTTCCTTTATTGGTACACAATGACAATATTTGCCTTTTTTGTGTTATGGGGTGCCACCAGCAAAGACTCGTCCTCCCTCGCCCTTGTCTGCTAAGTCTACTGCTATGTCCTAAAGCCCACAACTAGGTCAAACATCCATTCTCCTTGTTTGCTGGGTGTTCAGACAGACTTTTCCTGCTCAGAAGCAACGGAGGAGCCAGCCTTTAATGATTGCATGAATAAAATGATTATTCCATGTTTTGCATAAATAGTAGAGCGTGGATATTTAGAACTTAAGCCAAAACATGCAGATGTTCCCATAGCTCTTCCTCTCTTGATTTATTGCTCAATTCATAAGCGCATATCCATTTTTAAAAGAATTATTATTATTTACTTTCCACACTATTATGATTGTATCTGGCACAAGCTGCGAGCTTGGGCACTGAATATGCATTCCCTCATCACAGATGGACACCACATCTTAATGAGGAAGAGATGTTCTTTGTCACACACACAATGTCTATTCCATTTCTCTAGAATGTAGACAATTGGGAGGTTATTTGAAAATGGAAAAAAGAGAAAGATAGAAGACTAATTTAGCCTTTCTTAGCCTCCGATTAAAATCCAGAACCTCCAGGAATCTGTGGAAAGTCCAGACAAACGAAAGCCTAAACTTCTCTTTCTGTAGAAATAGATAACAACATTTACTGCATGTAGGGCTTATAGATTTTATTTTCCATGGACTATTAATCGTTGGTACTTCTCCAGGCAAATTATGAATGTAGGTTTTATGTCGTCCTTGAGATATAGCTGATATCCTTGTGCAAGGATATGGACTGTTTTTATTTTTTGTTCTTGTGCCGAACCGGTACGAACCAGCTGAATCTCACCACTGCTCGGAAGGATGGAAAGCTGAGTCAATCTTGAGCTGGTCGAGATTGAACTCCTGGCTGTGGGCAGAGTTAGCCTGCAATGTTGCATTCTAACCACTGCACCACCACAGCTCTTATGTTCTAGACCAGCGGTTCTCAACCTATGGGTCGCGACCCCATTTGGGGTCGAACGACCGTTTCGCGGGGGTCGCCGGACACCGCTGTCCGCCATTTTTTTGTTTTTTTTGTCGCGTGCGTGCCGCACATGCGTGGATCGGGCTGTCGTGAGCGCACCGCACATGCACGGATCGGGCCCGTCACGATCCGCCATTTTGTTTTTTTTGTTGGGTTTTTTTGTTTTGTTTTTTTTTTGTTTTTTTGTCATGCGCAGATCGGCCCGTCGCGCGCACGTGCGCACGCGCACCAGGGTCGCACCGCGCATGGGTGGGGCAAGTGTTCTAGACACTGTTCTAGACACTGTTCCAAACAACCACACCAATGCGAAGTAGTAAGCTTACCTACCTATATAATCAGTCATGCCATAAAACTTTGATACTTTACAGAAACACCTGTGACTATTCAAAGTTACAATGGCACTGAAAAAGTGACTTATGACCCTTTTTCACACTGATAACATAAATTTTGGACTCAATTGTAGTCATAACTTGAGGACTACCTTTAATTTGACATTCAGGGTACCTAAAGATTAGAACCTGAAGAAAGATTTTTGGAGAAACAGCAGTGGTGGGAATTCAGCCGGTTCGCACCACTTCGGCAGAACCGGTAGCTAATTTGTTGTTGCCCAGGCCCAGAATGGACTTCCGGAAGTGGCATCCATACAGAGAACCGGTGGTTCACATATTTGAATCCCACAACTGAGTTCCAGCCCAAATTACAGCTGTCGAATTACACAGTGCATACAAAACCCATTTTTCCCTTTCAGTAAGTGAAAAAGCACAACAGCAACCAGAAATATTTGCAGTCAGCGAAAATGAAAATCCAGGAAGAGAATCAATATTGGAAAGAACACAATAGATCTCTTAATTCCGAGCACTCAACACTGGAGCCTATTTAAAGAAGGAAAGTCCTAAGGGGAAACCGTTCAGTTTGCTGTCATCTCAAGCCTTGTAAAGTGAATGAAAACGACTACAGCAAAGACAGAATTTCATCCGTTACTTAGCTTACCAAATGTGTGTTTCTTCTAAACAGAGAGGAGCACAATCAATAAGGTAATAATAATAATAATAATAATAATAATAATAATAATAATGCATCTAAGAGTGGAGCATTTGCATCACCATTTACACCAGAGATTGAGAAATAAAACAGTCGTGAGGAGGAGGAGGAGGAGGAGGAGGAGGAGAAGGAGAAGGAGGAGGAGGAGGAGGAGGAGGAGGAGGAGGAGGAGGAGGAGGAGAAGGAGAAGGAGAAGGAGAAGGAGAAGAAGAAGAAGAAGAAGAAGAAGAAGAAGAAGAAGAAGAAGAAGAAGAAGAAGAAGAAGAAGAAGAAGAAGAAGAAGAAGAAGAAGAAGAAGAAGAAGAAGAAGAAGAAGAAGAAGAAGAAGAAGAAGAAGGGGAAGGGGAAGGGGAAGGGGAAGGGGAAGGGGAAGGGGAAGGGGAAGAAGAAGGGGAAGAAGAAGGGGAAGAAGAAGGGGAAGAAGAAGGGGAAGAAGAAGGGGAAGAAGAAGAAGAAGAAGAAGAAGAAGAAGAAGAAGAAGAAGAAGAAGAAGAAGAAGAAGAAGAAGAAGAAGAAGAAGAAGAAGAAGAAGAAGACAGAGACAGAGACAGAGACAGAGACAGAGAAAGAGGGAAATGGAAAGAAGACTAAGAGAGACAGAGAAGAGAGAAAAAGATACAGAAATATACAGAGATAGGGAAACAACAACAACCAACAATACCGTCATGGCATTTTTTTCCTGCCTTCTGGAACAGAGGCAAAATTCACTTAACGCAGCAACATCAATAACTGTGGCCGTAAGTCGGGGATACTATATTAATACTATACTGTAAGTCGAGGATACTACACTATGACACACTATACTGTGTCATCTTTCTCAGTTCCTTTGCTCTGGGTCAAGGGCAAGCCAAGCAGTAGGCTGTGACAGTTTTCTACCCAAGAGCCACCTTTTCCGATACATCTAAGCAACTGCAAGAGTGAAGCTAAACGAGCAAAGTCTTTATTGCATCTTTACTGCAGGAGAGCATGGCAGGAAGTGGTGAGCCGTCCTCTGAACCTCCACAGTTCATTACAGAGAGAAAGCACGCGCTCAGAGACAAGACCTCAGCTCCCAGGAGGTGCACTATTTATATCTCACCCACCATTTGTCTAACTAGGCAAAAGCCTTATATAAAAGTGCTTAACTCTTATGAAACACACACAGAGACAAAGCCTATACAGATAGTCCTTGACTTACGAATCCCAAACTTTCTGTTGCTAGGTGCGACAGCTGTGAAGTGAGTTTTGCCCCCACTTTACACTCTTCCTTGCCACAGTTGTTAAAGCAGAGGTCCCCAACCCCTGGTCCATGGACCAGTATCGGGCTGCAGCCTGACGGCAACCGGGCCGCACAAACATGCAAAGCCCCATCCGCGAGATAACACTCTCCGGTCTGCGGAAAAACCTCTCTTCATGGAATCGGTCCCTGGTGTCCAAAAGGTTGGGGGCCTCTGTGTTAAGGGACTCGCTGCACTTGTTAAGTTAGTAACACAGTTGTTAAGTCAATCCGGCTTCCCCGTTGATTTTGCTGGTCAGAAGTTTGCAAAAGGAGATCACATGAGCCGGGGACACAGCAACCGTCATAAGTATGAGTCAATTGCCAAGCGTCCATATTTTGACCCTGCAACCATGGAGAGGCTGCAATTGGCTAAGAGTGGAAAACAGCCGTTAAGACACTTTTTCTCAGTCCTCGGGTAACTTGGAATGGTCACTAAATGAACTGTAGTAGGGTCGTTTGGACCCAATATTGTAAGCATCAACTCTCTGGTTTCACTTTGTCTGTGGTCAAAGAAATGTATAAATCCTTTGGCATTGCTGGGCAGAATGTAAACACGAGTCAGATCCTAGCAGGGAAAATAACCCGCTTGGCTGCTGTTAAAGGGAGCAATGTGGAGGATGCTGCTTGCAATGGCATTTAAGGACACTGCTGTTATTTTACATTTTCTGCTTTTCGGTAGGGCGCAAGAAATGTCGCTTGATCTGCTGCTAGCGTTCTATTTTCCAGACAACACTTGCAAAGTCACTAGCCCATGAAATTGAGAGAACGTCTGTGAAGCCGCCTATAGTTGCGTTGCACCTTGAGGCAGTTCAGTAGGCCTCTCATAGCTATTGAAAATTATGAGTAGGAGACGAACTATCTCCATTGGTTATCAAGTGGATGTTGTGGCAGTTCCTGGGGTTTAAATTTCCTTTGAAAGTTGCCAGCGTCTTAGACTAGAGCAGCGGTTCTCAACCTTTTTCAGGCTGTGGCCCCGACCTGCGCCACGCATGCACAGCGCGGCAGCCCGCATCACACATGCGTGGCACGGCGGCCCGCATCGCGCATGCGTGGTGCTACCCCGTGCATGCGTGGTGCTGCCCCCTTCGCCGGCCGAGGGGAAAAGGGGAAAAAATGGCAGACTGCGTTGTTTGGCGACCCCTGTGAAATGGTCGTTTGACCCCAAATGGGGTCGTGACCCACAGGTTGAGAACCGCTGGACTAGAGCAATCGCACTTAGATTTATATGCCGATTCACAGTGCTTTGCAGAAGAGGTTCTCAGTCCTTTGGGCACCAGGGACTGGTTTCGTGGAGAGATTTTTTTCCCCGTGGACTGGAGGGGGCGTGGTTTTGCATGCTGTCTGTATCCTGTGGATGGGGCTTCACTTGTTTGCACGGACTGTTTCCGGGCATGCTGCAGATCGGTGCCAGTCCATGGATTGGGGGTTGGGGACCTCTGCTAACTAGGTTGGGGACCTCTGCTAACAGAGTCAGCCTATTGCCCCACAACAATCTGGGTCCTCGTTTTACCGACCTCAGAAGGCTGGAAAGCTGAGTCAATCAGGTCAGGATTGAACTCCTGGCAGTGAGCAGAGTTAGCCTGCAATACTGGATGCTCACCACCACACCACCACGGCTCTTATGATCTAGACATTGTTCCTAACAACCCTACCAATGTGAAGTAATTATCTTAGATATATAATTCAGCCATGCCATAAAATGTTGATACTTTCCAGGTAGTCCTTGTTCATTTGGTGACTGTTCAAAAGTTGCAAAGCCACTGAAAAGAAAGTGATTTATGATCATTTTTCACACTTATAACCATTGCAGCATCCCAGAGGTCAGGGGATCAAAATCCAGATGCTTGGCAATGGACTCATATTTACGACGGTTGCAGTGTCCCAGGGTCATGTGATCCCCTTTTGCGACCTTCTGACCAGCAAAGTCAAGGAGGGATCCACTTAATAACCATGTAACTTAATATCTGCAGTGATTCCTTTAATAACTGTGGCAAGAAAGGTCGTAACATGTGGCCAAATTCACTTAACAACTGTCCGCACGTAGCAACAGAACTTTTGGGCTCAATTGATGATGATGATGATGATGATGATGAAGGAGGAGGAGGAGGAGGAGGAGGAGGAGGAGGAGGAGGAGGTGGTGGTGGTGGTGGTGGCGGAGGAGGATTTCAAATCAATCTACAGTAGCATACCATCTGCACACAAGAAGCTATGGATCATCACTCTGGTCCAATGCAAGTTGTAGACTACCAAGTCTCCGACAATACCAAAGGAAGGGGTGTGTATTCCCACTCCTAGTCAAGCACCTTAATCAACACACAGCATTAGCTGCCTCTTGTACAAACACACATAAACACACAGGCAGACACAGAAACAACTCCATGCAAAAGTATGTGTCAGTTTTCCTTTCTTATTTTATCAATACATCCTAAGTGGCTAACCAGCTCAGAATTCTATCTGATATGGTAATTTGTTGCTGTCTAAAATCTTCGGTGTCTGCATTCAAGGTCACAGGAGATTACCAGAGAAGTGATTCATTTTTTTCCCTCCTCTTAAGAAGCACATTATTCATGGAAATAAATGATTTGTAAATTTAAAAATAGCCTAGCAAGAAAAGGCAACAGCAAGGAGACAATAGTAAGAGCATTTATTGCTGCCAGATATTATAAAGCTTTATCCGTCCGTATTTGTGATGGACAGCGATGGATGCTTATTCTATTCCTTGGAGTGTAGAAAAATGCTTTCAAAGTCATCAAAGAGCATAGCATCAATTCTCCTTGGCATATGATATTTCTGGAAAATTAAAACAAGAGTAGTCCTCATTTCCAGATCAACCGCCTCTCTCCTACCTATTGAAATGTCAATTTATTCATAAAAAAATCTGATATGGCCACTTAGAAAGAATCGTAATGATTTTTTTAAAAAGATAGTCTAATGGAAAATAAACAAACAAGGCATTCCTTTCCTGTATAGGACAAGGAAAATCACATTTCATCAACACCATTTTGCAAAAAAATAATAATAAAAAAATACACACATAAACCACATTTGCATATACACTGAGTGCTTCTGTACCGGAGACACATTCCTTGTGTGTTGAATCACACTTGGCCAAATAAAGTTCCATTCAATTCAGTTAAAAAAAGGCAGCCCACTCTTTCTGAGGGACAATGAAAATTATTTATTTTTTTTAAAAAAGCATACATTCCTCTAGCTAACACAGCCCTTTCTCTAAGTGGCTTACAAGAAACCACATTCTCACAATAAACTTAAAACTTAAAAAAACACTAATTGCATAATGACAATGAAATCTATCAAGAAGATCAGCAATAGTTGGTTAATTAAACCCCTCAATCATTCTAAAGCTCGCCATGTCTTAAGTTGCCTGCTCTCCATTTAGTTGTTTTGAAGAACATCTTCCGTAGGATACAGTCAACATGGCTAATAGTCAAAGATTACAGGAACTATAGATCAAATATTCCTATGGCGTGCAGAATTGTGGTTCAAACTATGACACTACAAGCTCGTGGGTGCCCATATGCATTCTGCAAAGAGAAGAGTCTGATTTGTATCCTGTGCTACAATTTGGTTTTGAAAATCACCTCTTTTGAAAGTTGACCATCAACAATCCAGAATGTAACCTTTTGATCAAAGCAAGTTAAACTCTTGAATGTGTTTGTCCGAGAAGTGACAAAATAATTGTGTGTGATTCTATGAAAAACCAGGATATTGGTTGATGTAATAACAAAGGAACTTGTATATATACTGTATCTACACACACATTTTTCAATGGATAGATAGATAGATAGATAGATAGATAGATAGATAGATAGATAGATAGATAGATAGATAGATAGATAGAGACATTGATATATTCAGTGAAAAATATGTGTGTGTATACACACAAACTCACACACACACCCAAAAACACACTCATTTTCCACTTAGTTACATCCAACCTAACTTTTATTCCCCTTTGTGTGCATATGTGTGAGATTGGTGGAAATAGACTGTCGATTTTCATTTTGTTGATGAAAGACAAATGCAACGATTCCTCACAAAGGAAAAAAAAAGAATTCCCAATATTTGATGTTTGTCTTATAATTATTGTTTGATGTACTGCTTTAATTAAAGTGTTGAATTATCACACGGGTTTTATATGTGGGGAAATAATTAGCTTTTTGTCCTCTACAAACGCTTTACGGAAGTGATTTTATGATCCTTAATAATAATAATAATTTAAAAAACGCTTCCGAGGAGATCTTATGCTAGAAAGAAGAGAAAGGGGGGTGGGGAAAGAAGTGGTAAAATATTTAGGTCTGGGATACTTAGAACAACTTTGAAATTCATGTTTAAATTATGTCATGCTTCTTCATTGTTTAGTTTTTTTTAAAGTCATTCATTTCAATGGTTTTCACTGGTTTGGGGCTAGACGGGACCGGGCACATGCAAAGGGCAATGTATGATAACGAATGATTAATGTTAATATATTTTAACCAAATTCAATGTCTTTTAACAGTAGTCCCAGCAGTGTAGAATCACAGAAATTGTCAAAAAAACCTACTACTCTTATCTCCCCTAAAATTATACCCAACCGGAAAATAAGTCCTAGCATGATTTTTCAGGATGCTGAAAAATTTTTTCATCAGGATGAGCCTACTGGTAAGGTTTCAGGACATTTATTATGTTTTTCTCCTTGAGTAGGACTAGACACAATACGGCCATTATCCCTTCAATCAGGGTCTATATTTTCAAGTCTTTGCCATGCATGTTGTAAAGGAGAGCTTTCTTCTTTGACTTGGTTGCTCAACAGTGAGAAACTGGCGAAATGGGCACAGCAGCGCCTGCATTTTCTGCGTCGCATGAGAAAAGCACATCTTCCTTCCCCTATCCTTACCACTTTCTGCAGAGGGACGATCGAGAGCATCCTGTCATACAGCATTACAATCTGGTTTGGAAACATCACTGCTTCAGACAGGAAGACGATGCGAAGAGTGGTGAGGACGGCCGAAAAGATCATTGGCAGTTCCCTCCCTCCCATCCAGGACATAGCACAGGAGCGTTGGTTGAGCAGGGTCCATAAGGTCATCTGGGACACTACACATCCTCTTCACGACCTGTTTTCCTTGCTACCTTCTGGGAGGAGGGGGCTTCGTGGTATCCGTAGCAAAACATCCAGATTCAGCCATAGTTTCGTTCCATACAGCATCAACCTTGTGAACTCTCAAGGTTCCTCCTTCCACTATATATTCAAGATGGACAGTATTTAATATTTATTTGCTATGTATATGTAGGGGTGTGGATCTATACATGTTGTACATAGTACGTTTAGATATGTGTCATGTATGTGTTTCACTTTGAGAGCGGGCAACTAAATTTCATTTTTGATGTGTGCCGCTGTGCCCACAGTAAAAAAATGACAATAAAGGTTATCTTATCTGAAGAGTCTCGTTCCTTTTCTTGGAGAAATACAGGGAGTAGTTCTCGACTTACAATCATATTGATTGCAGAATTTATGCGGCTAAGTGAGAAATTTGTTAAGTGTCTGTTGCCCCATTTTACGGCTTTTCCTGCCCCGCTTGTTGAGTGAACCACTACAGTTGTTCAATTAGTGACAGGGTTGTTAAGTGAATCTGGCTTCCCCATTGGCTTCACTTGTCACAAAAGAGGGCTCGCATGATTCCAGGACACTGCAACCATCATAAATACAAGACAGTTGCCAAGCATCCGTATGTAACTCACATGACCATGAGGATGCCGCAACTGTCACAAGTGTGAAAAGTGGTTGTCATGGTTCCAACAGATGAAACTCTTCAAAGAACTTCAAGGCATTGTTTACCTTAAAGAATCTTTACTCGAGTAGCATAGCACCAGCACGCACACAGGTAAAGCTAAAATCTGAATTCCCCTCCCCTGAGCACATAGTATCCCCTCCCCTGAGCACATAGAGAATTCCCTTCTCTAATTAACAGTCATAAATCACATTCTCCAATTAGTTTGAAATGCAGGCTTTCCCTCCAGTTCTCCAGCCCGCCATTTCTTATCATCTCTTATGTCAGACACCCTTGGTTCTCACCCTAGTTACAATATTGTTATGTCTAACTAAACTCCCATGCACATTCCTCCTCCTCTCCCCCAGTATCATCTAATTCTAACTCTAATTCTAAGAGTAAAACATAAGAAGGAAAATGGCTGCATCTCCATATGTTGTCAAAGCAAGAACGTCCGATGTTAGCAGCACTGACAGTGGTCATAAATCACTTTTTTTTCAGTGCTGAATGTCACTAAATGAACTGTCATAAGCCGAGCACTACCAGTAGGTAGGCAAAAAGAGGGACAACTCACTGCTTTCTCATGTTTCTACAACATGCTAACTCACAACGGACTATATTAAGAAGGTTGTGAACTATATTAAGATGGTGTGAACTATGTTGTAGAAGCAAGGAAGTTTGGAAAATTGGTTGAGGAATGGAGTTTGTGGGATTTCATGCATGACTTTCATGTGCTTTGATATCCAAACAGGATCCAGGCTACCAAAAAACCGGAGTAGGAGTACTACCAACAGATAAAGGAACCCTGCAACATTTTGTCGATAACAACATTTTAAGTTGATAGTATCAGGTGTCCGAGTGCTTGCTGAAATAGTGGCTAGTTTTGAGCTGATGAGAACCTTGGAAAAAAATGGGCTATCTAGATCCATCCCAGTCTGATTTCAGGCTGGGATTTAGGCCTGAGACCGCCTTGGTTCAACTTGTTGATGGTGGGTGGTGGAGCTGAGATTGCGGTGTTGCATTCATCACTGTGTTCCTTGATCCTCTCAGCAGCTTTTGATACCGTTGGCCATGGTATCTGTCTGAATCAGCTCCACAGGTTGGGGTTTGAGTGGATTCACAAAATTAAGGATGTCGGGGTTCCATCTTAGTGCCTGGTGGCCGTGTGGGTTTGGATTAGCCATTTCCAACTCAATCCTATCAAAAGTGAATGGCTGTGAGTGGAGATATTCCATTTATGATCTTAGATGACATTGCACTTCCCCATAACAGGATGGTCTACAACAGTGTTTCTCAACCTTGACAATTTTAAGGCATGTGGACTTCAACTCCCAGAATTCCACAGCCAGCAATGCTGGCTGTGGAATTCTGGGAGTTGAAGTCCACATGCCTTAAAATTGTCAAGGTTGAGAAACACTGGTCTACAATGTGGAGGTCTTCCTGGACTCGCAGCTCTTGCTTGAAAAACAGGTGTCACTTGCGACTAAGGAGACCTTTGCACAACAGTATCTGGTGCAGCAGTTATGCCTTTTCATAGGCCAGGGGCCCTTCAGATAGTCATTCATGCTCAAATCACCTTGCAGCTTGGACTACTGTAATATCCTATGTATGGGGCCACACTTGGAAGACATCCAGAAGTTTCAACTGGTCCAGATTGCAGTAACGGACATGCCTGCGTATTGCAAACTGTACTGCTTGTCAATTTGTTTCCTGGCCTGTTGTGATCCAATTGTTAGTTGTGATCCAATTGTTACTTGTGATGAATGAATGAATGAATGAATGAATGAATGAATGAATGAATGAATGAATGAATGAATTACACACACACACACACACATCCATGTATCCATCTATCCTACAGTTTTAAAATGAGCCTTCTGCACAAAGATTTCCTTGATGAGCAACAATGGGTTAAATAGATGTATTTGATTCACTCAATTTGTTTTAAACCAACGAGTGAAAAAGAACCTTTGACAAATCTGTCATCTTTACAACATAGGGTATATTTCATCCTTTCCGCACTATTTAGAACGCCTGGAACTGAAATGCTTCCAGCAAACACTGTATCTAATTTTTCAAAACTGTCATTTCCAGCAAATCTGCTTAGGCAAAATTCCTATGCTGTTAGGAAATAGGGAGAGGAAGAACTATATTATGGAACACTTTTTTTTTATGTGCAGGTCAAAGTACCAACCAAGCTTGCAAGAAATATCAGAAGCATGGTATAATAAATTATAGAGTGACAATGACAGATTAGTTCAAGTCCATAAATCCAGTGCACCAATGATTAGCCCACAAAAATATTATTTGGCTTAGATCTAGCTGGTTTTTCTCCTTCCCTGCACACAGTAATCATATAATCAAAGTGTTATTTCCAGGAGAAATCATAAAATCCAATAAAACTGAAGAAGGTACGAGAGGTGAACCAATTGTTCTAATTTCATCTACTAATAAACTTCTGAGGCACACAAGCCCAGTTCTAAGCAGATTAATTTTCTGGCGATACATGCACAACTCCTTTCCCTAAACAACTTATGATCTAAAATTCAACACAAGCAAAACATGACAGAAAGAAGTAGAGATAGGGTAAGCAGGAAAACAATACACAATATTTACAACTGCTTGTTGTGTTATTCTGTTAATCTATTAAAAGACGGTTGTTGTCACACAGCTCTTCTTGGTAGCAATTCTAAACATATGAATCAGGAGAGAGGAGAGGAGAGGAGAGGAGGGGAGGGAAGAGGAGAGGAGGGGAGATGGGAGGGGAGGGGAGGGGAGAGGAGATGGGAGGGGAGGACAGGAGAGGAGAGGACTGGACAGGACAGGACAGGACAGGACAGAGGAGGGGAGGGGAGGAGAGGGGAGAGGAGAGGAGAGGACAGGGGAGGGGAGGGGAGGAGAGGGCAGGGCAGGGCAGGAGAGGACAGGACAGGACAGAGGAGGGGAGGGGAGGAGAGAGGAGAGGAGAGGGGAGGAGAGGGCAGGGGAGGAGAGGGCAGGGCAGGGCAGGGCAGGGCAGGAGAGGAGAGGAGAGGAGAGAAGAGGAGAGGACAGAACAGGACAGGACAGAGGAGGGGAGGGGAGGGGAGAGGAGAGGAGAGGAGAGGAGAGGGGAGGAGAGGGGAGGGAGAGGAAAAAATTTATTCAAGTGGTTGACAAACATAAAAACCAATGCAAATTCCCTACCTAGCTCAACAAAGCATATGTCGGAGTTCCAGATAGCAATGGAAACTTTACACTATATTTTTTAATCACCTGTGAAAGATACATGATTTGTATAACCTAACCCTGAGTCAGGGTCCTGGTAGAGTTGGAGTTGACCGTACGTATCTCTCCATCCTCCCAAAGGTAGAAGATTGTAACATCCTCGTAAAACGAAGGGCAAGAAGTGAATTTTGTAGTGACAACTATGTTGTACCTGCTCTACTGTCTTCCAGGTGACAGTACAGTTAAGATATTTACTTCTAGGCCAAGACAGACATATTTGGGGGAGGGTATAAGATCCCCCAGCTTCAGGATCAGTGAATGAATACACCCATCTGAAATCTTTTGATAGTGAATGATCATGGGCCAGCCCTGATTCAAAAAACTTTACATATCTACAGAAGAACCAAGGGGTATTTGATACATGGGTGGTTGCTTGCTTGCTTCAAAATGGCTGAGGAATCCAAACCCTCCCCCTTTTCACATGTGTGCAGGGCCCTCAATTCTTCCAAGCTGTTGTGATTCCTCATCAGCCAGTGGACCGGGCAGCTGAGTCTGAGGAATCAGAGTCAGAAGAAGGCTCTGAAGAGCTGCAAGACTTAGTAGAGCCTGGCCCCTCTACTCGCACTCAGGCTAAGACACAACTATGCTGGGAGTCTGAGTTGGACAGTGATGAATCACAGCTGGGAGATATCCAGGATGCACGAAAACGCCTGCAAGAGAAGCGAGTAGGACAGAGGAATGCAACGGGGTGGCTCCAAAGGCAAAGGAGAAGGCATTAGGAAGCCACGCCTGGGCTGCATAATAAAAGGAAAGGTGTGGGAGGTGCTGGTTGCCAAAGACAACCGTTCATGTTGAGGATCAAGTTTCTGTGAACTGTGTTTGTTTGCTTTGGACATTGACTCAGGTCTGTGAATAATAAAAGGGGATTGTTTTTTTTTTTCCCCCTGTGGTTCCAGCCTGCTTGTTGGAAGAGGGTTTTCTCCTTGCGAGCTTAACAACTACTTCTGTCCTACTATCACAGCACCATTGAGAGTGTTCTGACATACGGCATTCTTGCATGGTATGGGAGCAGCTCTGTAGCAGACAAAAAAGCTCTACAGAGAATTATTAAAATTGCCCAGAATGTTATTGGACTCCAGCTACCAGCCCTGGACAACATCTTCAAATCTCGTTGTTTGAGGAAGTTGCGTAACATTCTCAGAGATTCTTCCCATCCTGCTTACAATCTTTTTGGACTGTTGCCTTCTGGTAGAAGATATAGAACATTTAAAACTCGGACCACCCGTTTTCTGAATAATTTTTATCTCAGAGTTATAATTGCACTTAATAATGAACTAAAGGGCCACCATCAGAGAACTGTTGGATAATATTACTTGGTCTGTTGGGTGGATGCTGGCTGGTTTAGGGGGTGGGGAATTGTGGTGGGTGGGAGTGTGTTTGGGGATTATGTGTGTGGGACCTGGTCTTTGGGCGTCATGTAAATTTCGTTGTATGTGCATACTGTGTATACACACACAATGACAATAAAGTTATTATTATTAAGGACTCACATAGGCTAGGAGAGAATACAAGCGGTGGGACTCACTTGGGGCAAAGGATCATCCATGAATCTTACCTAAACTTGCATTAGTTTAATTATAACTAGGATGGGTGGTAATTGAAGATGTTGGCCTAATGAAACTAGATAATGTATCACCTCTGTCTTGGGTCAGTATGAAGCTAACGTGACAGATAAGCAGAGCCATCTTCTGCTTTATTGGCTTCAGATCTCTTTATTAATATTTAAGAACGGTGAAGCTCTAGGAGTTCCATTAAGCTTCTTTCACCTCTGTCTTCCAGAGAAGACACTTGTAACCATATATGCATTCATTATACTAATTAATTAAAAACAGACGTGAAAAAGAGTACTCTCTCTGGTATTATTTTGCATTTTCTGTGAGCAATGTTTATAATGAGCTTTCTAATCTTCTGGTTTTGTTTTTGTTTTTTTTTAAAAAAAATCAAATCCGCAATATTGAGTTTGCATTTTTACATTCAATGTTGTTGTTGTTGTTTTTTTAAAAAAAGTCACCGGGCAGCATTACTGAATAAAAATTCTCAGACCAGAAAAGTATTATACGGTAATATCATGCAATACATTCCTGAGCCTATCTATGGGCATTTTCATAAATTATTCTTAAAATACATTTGCAAAGGTCTTTCTGGGTTTTCTATTCTGCACTTTTCGCTTTACACCTGGATTTAATGGCTTCCATTAAATATATTGTGTTTCCATATTCTGATGCCAGCAGTATAAGCAAGGGAATATTAGATTTGTTTCTGTACAACACTTCCTCAACTGAGTAGATTCCTATTAAAACATCCAGGAGAAAATGAATAAATAAAATAGCAGGTTTGCTTTGCCCAGCAAATTCAATGCATCCTATTCAAAAGTGGATTTAACTGTTATATATTTATAACCTATCTGTTCTTTAAAAGGGACAGGAGCAGTAAACATAAGCCAGTTAAAATGAGCACGAACATAATGTGTGCATGACTGTACACAACATCTTTCTGAAATTCAGTTGTTCCTTTCAGTCTTTCTTAAGGCAACCCTAAGAAAGGAAGAAGGAAGAAAAAAGAAAAAAGAAAAAAGAAAAAGGAAAGGAAGGAAGGAAGGAAGGAAGGAAGGAAGGGGAGGAAGGGAGGGGAAGAAGGAAGGGGAGGGAGGGAGGTGGGAGGGAAGGAAGGAAGGAAAAAAGAAAGGAAGGAAGAAAGGAAGAACAAAAGAAAGAAAGAAAGAAAGAAAGAAAGAAAGAAAGAAAGAAAGAAAGAAAGAAAGAAAGAAAGAAAGAAAGAAAGAAAGAGGGAGGGAGGGGGAGGGAGGGAGGGAGGAAGGAAGGAAGGAAGTAGTATTTAAGATATTGCTGGCTAACACTGAGGAAGAAGGGATATGGGATTTCATATAATCTCGTTGTAATATCAAAATCTTGCAAAAACAGTTGGATGTATAAGCAGGCATTATTGAAGAATTATGCCTGAAGTGATTTATTAAAATGGAAGGAAGGAAGGAAGGGAGGGAGGGAGGGAGGAAGGAAGGAAGGAAGGAAGGAAGGAAATGAAGGAAGGGAGGAAGGAAGGAAAGAAAGAAAGAAAGGAGGGAAGGAAGGAAGGAAGGAAGGAAGGAAGGAAAGGAAGGAAGGAAGGAAATGAAGGAAGGGAGGGAGGGAGGAAGGGAGGAAGGAAGGAAAGAATAGAAGGAAGGAAGGAAGGAAGGAAGGACCGGAAGACCCAAACCAGAACACTTTAAACAAATAACAACCTAATAACCAATCCCATGTGGAGTCAAATTATTCTCTGTACAGCCTAACCCCGCTTCCTTTATTCTTACATGGGTAACATTTAATGGCTCCCAATAATGCAGAAATGCACGTCACTGATTTCCTGAACGCCACGCAGCGCACGTGCTTTGGGTTACTCTGCCTTCCCCCAAGACATGTCAGTATTTCCTATGACGTATTTATCTAAACCTCCAGGGTCTGAGTAGACGTCGTTTGTCTCCGATCGAAAACTCAGGAGGCCCAAGACCTTCCCCCCTCCCTCCCAATTAGAAGCTCACCGCATTTTTAATTAACATTCTGTTCCACTTAATGCTTCAACCCAAAGTTGTAAAGAAGACACGTAGTCCTCCATTTATAACAGTTCACTTATTGACCGTTATAACGGCGCTGAAAAAAAAAGTGAGTTATGACCATGTTTCACACTTGTGAAAGTTGCAGCATCCCCATGGGTCACATGATTTAAATTTGGTCACTAGGCAACTGACTCATATTTATGATGGTTGCAGTGTCCCGGGATCGTGCGATCTCCTTTTGCCATCTTCTGACAAGCCAAGCCAACGAGGGAACCAGATTTACTTAACCTCCGTGTTACTAATTGAACAACTGCAGTGATTCACTCAACAAACGAGGCAAACAAAGCCGTAAAATGGGGCAAAACTCAGTTAACAATTTTTTTTCACTTAGCAACGTCAATTTGGGGGCTCTGTTGGGGTTGAAGTTCAGCTGAAAAATAAAAAATAAAAAAAAGAAGAAACCAACGGGTTCCAGAGAAATGGACTCTTTGACTCCAAACACATTCTCTGAGATGTGATAGCATTGCCTTATTTTTTTTAATAGTTTACTTTTTTTTAATAGAAGGAAAGATCAGATGAAAACTCCACTAGCTTCCATTCTGTATTAGCTACCCACAAAGTATTTCTTAGCTGCACATTTTTCTTTTATTATACACTTGTTACATTTTTTATTCTCTACGATCCCTAGCAATAGGTCATGAGGTAGTAGTTAAACATTAAATATAAGATCACATTAATAATCAATCATCATAGGACACAACATATAGCACTAGGTATTAATCTTTGTAAACGTCTGATTTGGTAAATATTCTTTACTTCTCACTTCCAGCCTCAACTATATGTCCGTTGTATTTTATCTTTTATGATCCCTAGCAAAAGATCCTGAGGTAGAGATTCAGTAACCTGGGGTGGAAATTCAGTCTGCTTTTTCAATATTAAAGTGTTCAACCTTAAACATAAGATCATATTAATAAGCAATCATATTAAGAAGCGATCATCGTAGAACATAACATACAACAGTAGGAAGACATTCTTCACTTTTCACTTCAAGCTTCTACTATACACCTGTTACATTTTTTAAACCTGTATGGTCCCTACCAATAGGTCCTGAGGTAGTAATTCAGTAACCTGAGGTATAAATTCAGTCTGTTTTTTCAATGTTAAAATGTTCAACATTAACCATAAATTCATATTAATAAGCAGTCATCATAGAACACCACATTTAACACTAAGTATTAATCTTTGTAAACGTCTGGTTTGGTAAATATTAGAACATATACATTCAACATTAGGTGTTAGTTTTTGTATAGCATTGCCTTATTAATCAATAAGGATTAAATATCTGTCAGAATGTCACTCGTCAATGGTCAGAGAGGGGGAGAGGGAGGAAGGAAGATATTGTTCAACTTTCTCTCAGACTGTCTGGATTTCATAAATAAGCACGTCTAGCAAATAAAACGTAGGGCCCTTTTTTGATGTGATACGTATGAGACCCCCTTCATGTGGAAAATAAATACTGTTTTATGGCTATGTCACTTCATTCCAGCCAGAAAACCAGGATTTGTGCTGTCAACAAGGCAAGATTATAGGAACCGTGCATTTGCTAGGAAGTTGCACTAAAATGGCTAGGTCATAGTCTGTTGATCAACGTGAACCATGATCATGACCAGAAATTAAGTCCTCAAGGTCATTAGAACACCCCACTTATTCCTCTACATTAATACGAGGGCAATCCATTCATTAATTCATTTATTGGATTTCTATGCCGCCCTATTCCGGGAACTCAGGGCGGCTCACAGAATAAATAGAAATCAACATTAAAATACATATAAAAAAGAACCCCTGAATTAAAAAAAACCCAATCATCCAACAAACATGCACACAAACATACATTGGCTAGGGGCAAGATGTTAACTGCCCCAGGCCTGTCAGCAAAGATGTGTCTTCAGCAATTTGCGAAAGGTGGAGAGGGTGGGGGCGATACGGATTTCCGGGGGGAGTTGATTCCAGAGGGCTGGGGCCGCAACAGAGAAGGCTCTTCCCCTAGGCCCCGCCAGGCGACACTGTCTGGCTGACGGGACCTGGAGAAGGCTGACTCTGTGGGCCCTCACCGGTCGCTGGGTTTCATGGGGCAGCAGACGGTCCCATAAGTAACCTGGTCCGATGCCATGTAGGGCTTTATAGGTAATAACCAACACTTTGAATTGCGTTCGGAGACCAATTGGCAGCCAATGCAGCTCGCAGAGTGATGCCGAAATGTGGGCATTTCTGGGCAGGCCCAACACTGCTCGCGCGGCTGCATTCTGCATTACCAGAAGTCTCCGAACGTTTTTCAAAGGTAGCCCCATGTAGAGAGCATTGCAGTAGTCGAGCCTTGAGGAAGGAAGGAAGGAAGGAAGGAAGGAAGGAAGGAAGGAAGGAAGGAAGGAAGGAAGGAAGGAAGGAAGGAAGGAAGGAAGGAAGGGGAGGGAGGGAGGTGGGAGGGAGAAAGGAAGGAAGGAAGAAAAAAGGAAGGAAGGAAAAAAAGATCCAGAAATAAACCTCCGTTTGGTTATCAATGATAAACACTCGCAGATACAGAACTTTTATTATACACATTAGAAAACTGCAACATTACATTACTTTCTGACATAATCACCATTCAAATTGAGGCACTTGTCATGTCTTACAAGGTTTGAAGTGCCTTAGTTAGTAGCCTCTCGGTGCCAAATCTGGGCTATAAGAGGGAGGTGATCAAAAACATCCCAACAGAATGGCTTCAAAAGTTCTTGGGTGCATCTAGCGGTGTGTGGGCGAGCATTGTCGTGAATCAACACCACACCGGAAGTCAGCAGGCCCCGACACTTGTTATGGATGGTTCGTCTGACTTTTTGTAACCTTTCACAGTAAACTTCTGAATTGGTGGTCAAACCACGCCCCGTGAACTTCAGTAGCAGTACTCTTTTGGCATCTTCACATTTGGCGGGATTTTCTATGGCACCACATCCAGTGTGGTGTTGGTTCACTTTAATGCTCACCCACACAATGCTAGACGCACCAAAAACTTTTGAAGCAGCTCAGTTGGGATGTTTTTGATCACCTTATAGCCCAGATTTGGCGCCGAGTGACTCCTACTAAGGCATTTCAAACCTTGGAAGACATTATGACAAGTGCCTCAATTTGAATGGCGATGATGTGGAAAAGCAATGTTGTAGTTTTCTATTGTGTATAATAAAAGTTCTGTATCTGTGAGTGTCTGTCATTGATAACCAAACGGAGGTTTATTTCCGAATTGCCTTCATATATTTTGCAAGGTCCTAATTTTAGGATTTTTTTAAATGTATCATATGAAGACTATGGTATCTAATTTCACTGTGTGATTTTTTTTTCTATTCCTGGGAGGGGGGGAGTTTTCAATCTGTCCCTCCAAACACTCCAGCAAAGGCAGCAAATGTTAGCAATGCGGCAAAGACGAATAAATCCCTCTGAATAACTATATTTTCCACGATCTCTAAATGTCCTCTAGGGATACGGCCATTTAATTTAACGGCTTCCATTGATTTGCAAATATTATATTATAATAAAAGAAAGTGAGACAGTGAGGAAGGCTCTGCAATCAATTTGAATAAAAGTAAAAGTGTTCGATATAAATAGTCCTATCACCAGCTCACACGGCAAGGCAGAAAGGATAAATAACTTTTGATAATGAGTGCGAGTCGAGAAAATAAGGAGCTATTGAAAACATTTTTCCCCCTGAGGAAATAAATAAGGGGGGCATTGTTTTGCAGAAAACATATCTACCATTATCACTGCAGATAATCTATTAGAACCTCTATTATATTTAGGATTCAAAAATGTGCCCTGTTTTGGCCTCAGGTTTTACAACCGCTACTATCCTGAATAACAATAACAATGAAGCTGACAGAAGATATGGAAGAATTAGAAATAGTCTAGCAAACGGTTGGCCATTTCTAGTTAAAAGGGTAAACATTTCTTCAAGGTAAGCTAAGCGTCTAAAGGCAAAACGTGTGTAGGCTTTTTGGCAACAGTCCCAGAGTGATTTTCCAGGAATTTCTTCTGATTTTTTTTTCAACTTTCCAGTCTGAATGACACCCCTGGATTTTGTCCGATTGCTCCCCATCCATTCTTGGTTAAGACACTAATAAAGCTGATGATTTCATTAATGGTTCACTTTCAGCTATTAGAATAATTTATTTGCTACTCTTTAAGAATTTCCCAGATTCAATATTAGACTAGAATAGAATAACGGAGTTGGAAGGGACCTTGGAGGTCATCTAGTCCAACCCCCTGCTCAGGCAGGAAACCCTATACCATTTCAGACAAATGGCGGCCAGTCTCTTCCTAAAAAATTCCCGTGTTGGAGCACTCACAATAGAATAGAATAGAATAGAATAGAATAGAGTAGAGTAGAGTAGAGTAGAGTAGAGTAGAGTAGAGTAGAGTAGAGTAGAGTAGAGTAGAGTAGAGTAGAGTAGAGTAGAGTAGAGTAGAGTAGAATAGAATAGAATAGAAAAGAAAAGGGAAAATAGAATAGAATAGAATAGAATAGAATAGAATAGAATAGAATAGAATAGAATAGAATAGAATAGAATAGAATAGAATAGAATAGAATAGAATTGGAAGGCACCTTGGAGATCTTCTAGTCCACCCCACTGCTCAAGCAGGAGAACGTATACCATCTCAGATAAGTGGCTGTCCAATCTCTTCTTAAAAACCTCCTGTGTTGGAGCACTCACAACTTCTGGAGGCAAGTTGTTCCACTGGTTAATTGTTCTCACAGTCAGGAAGTTTCTCCTTAGTTCTAGGTTGCTTCTCTCCTTGATTAGCTTCCATCCATTGTTTCCTGTCTTGCCTTCAGGTGCTTTGGAGAAGAGCTTGACTCCCTCTTCTTCGTAGCAACACAGGCAACTATACTGAGATATTTTATCAGAGCTTCAAAAGGGATAAAGTAATTTCAGCGAGGTGCCACGGGACCTTGCTGACACCTTGCAGAAAGTCCTGCACTTACGACCACAATGGAGCACAAAATTTCCTCTTGCCATGTGAGATGTTTGTTAAGTGAATTTTCCCCCTTTTTTCCCAACCTTTCTTGCCACAGTTGTTAAGTGAATCCAGCTTTCCCCCATTGACTTTGCATGTCAGAAGGTCACCAAAGAGGATCACATGACCCAGGAGATACTACCACCATCATAAACGTGAGGCAGTTGCCAAGTGTTTGAATTCTGACCACGTGACCATGGGGGGAGGGGGATGCTGCAACGGTGGCATGAAAAACAGTGATCAATCACTCACAGCTTCGTTGTAACGTTCAAAGGTGTCTAAGTGAACTGTCGAAAGTTGAGGTCTACCTGTATTGAGATATTTATAGGAGTTTTTAAAAAGGGCAAGGTAATATGAGCCAGGTGCCACAGGATGGGTATGCCTGCGGAAACAGTGGTTAAACTTTTACGCCAAGATATGGGAGGGGTAAAATTAAAATGTTGGTCACCACACTACAAAAAAAAAGATGTTGAGAGTTTGGAAAGAATTCAGAGAAGAGCAACTAGGATGCTCAAAGGCCTGGAGACTAAAACAGATGGAGAACGGTTGCAGGACTTGGGTGTGGCTAGTCCAGAGAAAAGAAGAAATAGGGGGGACATGATAGCAGTGTTCCAATATTTGAGGAGCTGCCACAAAGAAGAGAGGGTCACGTTGTTCTCCAAAGCACCAGAGGGCAGAACAAGAAGCAACGGATGGAAACTAATCAAGGAGAGAAGCAACCTGGAATTAAGGAGAAACTTCCTGACAGTGAGAACAATTAACCAGTGGAACAGAAGTTGCCTTCAGAAATTGTGGGTGCTCCATCATTGGAGGTTTTAAAGAAGAGATTGGACACTTGTCTGAAATGGCATGGGGTCTTCTGCTTGAGCAGGGGGCAGGACTAGATGACCTCCAAGGTCCCTTCCATTCTATTTTTCTATTTTAAATCCCAACAAGCTCATTTTACCCCTCTGTTATTTTTTTATTTTAATTTTTTGTATCTGAAAGACTTAAAGAAGCCCGAAAGGAGATATCTATATGTTGGATAGTTAATGCTCCATCTGTTCAAGCATGAAAAGAAGTCACTGCATGAAATAAAAGGCAATAAATTTATTGGATGCTGAGGGCATGATTGCTCTTCCTTCTCCAATAAGAGTCACGCTACTTAAGATGTCCTAAAGGTATGAATGAATTCTGGCTCTTCCATCTGTTATTTCCCTCACAGTGTTCATCTAGATCTGAACTACATCAGAAATAGGAACAAATTTCCATCTGTCCCCAGTTTCCCATGTCACCCACCCTCTTCTGTTGCTGCATGCATGAAAACAAATTCCAGATCAATTAATTATTTTTGTCGGAGATAGCCAAACCAATCACAATGGGAGCAGACTATAAGCCTAGTCAAGTGATCGATGAATCAGCCAGCATCTCTGTGCTCATATCTGTATGATTTCTACTGGTTAAAGTTATTTGATTTGATATCTGCATTACAGCCCAAGGGTTAGTGATAGATTAGGCCTGGATAGACCTAGGTCCTGGACTATCTTCAGCCATGGAAGCTGCATGAGGGACTTCAGCTTGGTCCCTTTCCTTCTGCCCAATCTACCCCAGAGAATGATTGCTTGGGAAAATAATAAATGGACACTGCCTTGAGCTTCTAAATAAAAAGTAGTGTTTAAATCTAAACATCTTGTATTTGCTACTGACAGGAAAACAAATTCCAGATCAGTTAATGGGCTCAAATATGCAATAAGGCAAACATCTCTCCAAGTTAAGGAGACAGGTCTGTGAAAGACACTGGCCCACAATAACAACCAAGGTGATAAGTAACCAAGGTCAGGGGCTAGAATCTCACTGTGTGTCGAGCCTTGATTTGACTTAAGTAAGGATCTTGTCTGAATACCTCCAGTGGTATCTACTTATGGCTTGCTTTCTCCTCTGCAGCTAACAAAAGTTTTGTTATTTTTGTCATGTGCATCAGAGATACCATCATTAAAGAAGGAGATAGACAATATGCACATCTCAACATCAAACCTAAAGAACACTTAGCTTCCTACCCTTCTTCCATACTGGGATTATTTGGAAAGCTAAAAGGTCCCCTATATTCCAAATATCATCTATTGTTTTATTTTTTTCTAACACTAACCGAATTCAGGAGCTATAAGTTGAGAAACTCTCAGATAATTAGCTGGGACATTATTAAACACACAATGCTTTGTGTTGAAATTGTTCTACATTTCTGTCCCAGCAACAGAGAAGCAATCCACGTTAACCCCCAACGGGTATAATTTGGCCAGCAATACAGTTACAGTATGCATTTAAGATGCAATGCCCTATTTAAGGTCTTTTCCACAGGGAAACTTTAAATTTGGACCCCACGGTGTGTAAACCTGAAGCAACACAGAGGCCTAATTGCATCCTGCTCATGGGCTGATTCTATCTATAGGAACTAGCGCTCCAAATATAAATTTAATCATGGAGTGCAAACTCCCAAATGAAAGAAACCTGTAATGAAATGGAGGGACTATCCCATGTGTATCCGAGTCCATTTTAAACTCCTTGCACCTAGCATCTAGCCGTCACTTGAGGATTTTTGAAAATTAAGCAAGGATAAACCTGGTTAGTTCCAAAAAGGCATCGAAAGAAGTTCATGAAAAAATCAACGGCAAACAATTTAGGTTATCATTGGCAAGAAATCTACGTGGTCATTTCTTATAAACTCCTCAAGAATCGACTTCAATTCTTTTTTTTTTTTTAAAAATAACTACTTCTGGTCTTTTTAACACACAATATCCAGGAATAAACATTTCTAAAGTCAACGGACTTCACTTCTACAGTAGTAGCCATGGTTCACCCTACAAAACAGGCTAAGCTTTAACAAGCATTTCAGCTGTATTTGTTTAGAAAGGAAATCCTACACAAACACACGCAATTACCATTTGCCTGATAATACAAAGCAGGGACCCCATTCAGGGAAAGGAAATTGATATTCGGCCTCTGCTTTGTTATTAAAAAAAATATAAAATAAGATTAATTATCATTTAGATTAGCTTGTCTCAAAGAACAGCAACATTTCAATGGCTCATTATTATTTTCTTCGTCTGCCAGGAAAATGAATCACGCTCCTTTACTTCAGATTGTATAATCATACCAAATATAAAAAGCCAGAGAAAGAAACCACTGGCTTTGTACACCTGCACCAGGAGACGGACTTGGAAATGCATCAACTGATTAGCATAGCAGGATGAATAAAGATTTTTTTAAAAAGAAATTAATATAGTCTCTTATAGAGCAGAGGTCTCCAACATTTTTGTTTTGGCGGGCCAGAAAGGAAGGAAGGCATTACTTACGTGCGCACGTGCAAAAATGACTCCATGCATGTACCCATAAATGGGCCGCGCACGAGCGCAGACGCAAATGGCCACACGCAAGCGCAGGCACTGCAAATGGGGTGGCGCTAGCACCCGCACAGTGCTTTGGGTGGCACTAATGTCAGTGGGATGCTTGGGGGCGGGGTGGTGCTAGTGCTGGCGGGATGCTTGGGGTGGCGTTAGTGCTGGTGGGACGCTCGGGGTGGGGTGGCGCTAGTACCAGTGGGATGCTCGGGGTGGCGCTAGTGCTGATGGACCGTGGTCCACAGGTCGGGGACCCCTGTTGTAGAGACCACAATTAGCAAACACTACAGACTTGGTTCACCTGATTCTCTGCAAGGACAGAAAATGTTATAACTGAGGGACGAAACATACAGAGGAATATTCTCATATTTGAAGCCAGATGCTCTTTCAAATCAAATCAACATCTTTTATGATTGAACTGGGTTTGAATATTAGTAGCTTGGCTTGGTAGTTGGGCTGTTGGTTTGAGCTCTGAGCTTGTCGATTTGGTTGCAAACGTTTCATAACATTCAAACTATACTCGTCTGTCAGAGCACTGGCCTTTAAATACCTGGAATTGAGGAGAAACTTCCTGACAGTGAGGACAACCAATCAGTGGAACTGCTTGCCTTGAGAAATCGTGGGCGCTCCATCACTGGAGATTTTTAAAAAGAGACCAGACATTCATCTGTCTGAGATGGTATAGGTTCTCCTGCTTGAGCAGGGGGCTGGACTAGAAGACCTCCAAGGTCCCTTCCAGCTCTACTCTACTCTACTCTACTCTACTCTACTCTACTCTACTCTACTCTACTCTACTCTACTCTACTCTATTCTTCATTCCTCTATTCTATTCTATTCTATTCTATTCTATTCTATTCTATTCTATTCTATTCTATTCTATTCTATTCATTCTATTCTGTTCTATTCCTTATTTCTATTCTATTCTATTCTATTCTATTCTATTCTATTCTATTCTATTCTATTCTATTCTATTCTATTCTATTCTATTCTATTCCTTATTTCTATTCTATTCTATTCTACTCTACTCTACTCTACTCTACTCTACTCTACTCTACTCTACTCTACTCTACTCTACTCTACTCTATTCTTCATTCCTCTATTCTATTCTATTCTATTCTATTCTATTCTATTCTATTCTATTCTATTCTATTCTATTCTATTCTATTCTATTCTATTCTATTCATTCTATTCTGTTCTATTCCTTATTTCTATTCTATTCTATTCTATTCTATTCTATTCTATTCTATTCTATTCTATTCTATTCCTTATTTCTATTCTATTCTATTCTATTCTATTCTACTCTACTCTACTCTACTCTACTCTACTCTACTCTACTCTACTCTACTCTACTCTACTCTACTCTACTCTATTAGGGACCAACTAAATCTTCTTGATCTCTTAATAAGATTCAAAGGACTAAGTTGTCCTTCCCTTGAAAAACCTTGAAAACTTTTGACAAGGTCAACCAATGGTAAAGAAGTGTCAGCATGACAGACCACGCAGTCTATTTAAAGGTGTTTTATGGGGCATCACCTTCAACTTTAGAGACAATTTTTTCCCCCTGGATTTATCTCGGTGGAAACAGCATCCCAGCTAAGGAGATTGATATTGTTATCAAATATTGCAAATGTAACTCAGCATCATTAAAGACAAAATGACATTAGGGCTGAAAGACCCTAGAGGAACATGCAATTTGGTGGGGGGGGGAGAAAGATATTGGCACAATTTTTTTATTCCAATCAATCTTTGCAAATGTCTTACACCCTTCCATGGAGAGTATTATCATGTGACCTTCATTTTTTTTTCACAGTCACCAAAGTACCTCGGGCTTGACAAGATTTATGTTCCCCCACTAAGTTCCTACTCCTTCTGAGAATTCCATTCATATTAAAACTGTTATATTGGGGGAAGCTTAATCCATAACTTGTACAAGCCTCACACAGCTCAGCTCAGAAACTCTGTGGAATGAGTCAATCAATCATGCTTTCTGGGCAGAGAATAAAGGGAATGGGAAACCTTTCTTTCACTTCAGATCATTCCACTGCGGAGGCACGATGACTATCTCAAAATTCGTGATAGACAGCTCTGGAATTAGCTGCATGAAGGGAGGGATATAATCAAGATCATGTGAAGTGATAGTACCGCTTTATCATGCCTTGGAAAAAAACTTTTGGTCCCTACATTATTAAAAAAAAAAAGATGTTGAGACTTTAGAAAGAGTACAGAGAAGAAGAATAAAGATGGTTAGGGGACTGGAGGCTAAAACCTATGGAGACCGGTTGCAGGAATTGAGTATGTCTGATCTAGTGAAACGAAGGACCAGCAGTGACATAATAGCAGCATTCCAATCTCTAAGGGGCTGCCAAAGAGAAAAGGAGGTCAACCTATGCTCCAAAGCCCCCGAAGGCAGGACAAGAAGCAATGGGTGGAAACTAACCAAGGAAAGAACCAACTTGGAACTAAGGAGAAACTTCCTGAAAGTTACAACAATTAATCAGTGGAATGACTTGCCTTCAGAAGTTGTGGATGCTCCAACACGGGAGGTTTTTAAGAAACAATAGCACAACCATTTATCTGAAATGATATAGGGTTTCCTGTCTGAGCAGGGGTCGGACTAAGACAGTCGCCCCCAACCTTTTGGGTACCATACAAACAGTTGGACAACCATTTGTATGAAATGGTATAGGACACGGGTAGGCAACCTTGGCTCCTTTATGACTGGTGGACTTCAACTCCCAAAATTCCTGAGCCAGCCATTCTGAGGGGAAAGGGAGAGGTTTCCAAGCTGAGCCATGCTGGCTCAGGAATTCTGGGAGTTGAAGTCCACGAGTCATAAAGCAGCCTAGGCCTAGGCCAGAGGTAGGCAACCTTGGCTCTTTTATGACTCGTGGACTTCAACTCCCAGAATTCCTGAGCCAGCCATGCTGAGGGGAAAGGGAGAGGTTTCCAAGCTGATCCATGCTGGCTCAGGAATTCTGGGAGTTGAAGTCCACGAGTCATAAAAGAGCCAAGGTTGCCTACCCCTGGTACAGGGTTTCCTGCTTGAGTGGGGGCTTGGGCTAGATGACCTCCATGGTCCCTTCCTAGTCTGTTATTCTGGAATGCTCAAAACCACTTCACTGGGCTGGCTGAACACAAGGTGGGAGGCACTGCTAGTAAAATGTGTCGTAATTCATACTCAAGATAAATTCTCCCTATGTACTGGGCGTTCCTGACTGTTTGAATGAAGCATTCAAACAGATAAGGAGTGTGACAGCTCGAATAAGACATTCAACCACATGCCATGTACCAAGACTAGGCTGGGACCATGGATAGTGATATCGTGTGTGGGTGTTGGCTAACTCAGTGGTCTTCCTGTTCTATTCAAGGATTGAGATTTTCTTTGGCATCTGCATATCGCAGCAAGCGGAATGCGTAACTCACTTGATCAAAGAGGCCATTGAGATAAAGTAACATTAGAGTAATATAAAGCCTCTACATCTCTACAGAGGCTGCCCTATAGCTCTACAACCTCTCTACATTCTGCGCTGAGGGTAGAGTAATGCTGGAGATGCTGGTTTTCTTTCTTGAGAACATAATACACTTTCTCTCATGATATTAAAGTTCAAAACCATCTGTAGGTATTGATTGGGATCCAAAACAACTTTGGGTCCTAATCAACGAACGTAGGCATCCACAGAGAAAACGCAGAGGTCTACGCGAGCCTGTGTAGCTTATAGAAATATCACCAAGACACCAGAATTGAAGCTCTTGGTTTAAATGTTACATCCCACAAATGCTCATTGTTTCACTGGATTGTGTACACCGGGAAACACAAGCTTTAAAGTAGCTTTAAGCCAGGGGTGTCAAACTCAATTTCATTGAAGGCCGCATCAGCATTGAGGTTGCCGTCAGGGGGCCGGGTGGGTGTGGCCAGGATGGGTGCAGCCTACTGGGTGGGTGTGGATGGAGTAGGTGTGGCCTACTGGGTGGGCATGGCCAGCTCTACATCATTCACATCAAGGGTGTCTGTGGGGGCCTGGGCAGGAGTGGGAAAGATCTGAGGGTCTATGGCAGAAAGGGGTGGGACCAGGGCAAGTGCCAAGGCATGGTCCACTGGAGGAGCCTCACTGTTCCTCTCAGGCTATGCGGGGGGTGGGCTTATGGAGCTAAGACTGAATGCGTTTCAGCATAGATGGCCACCACAAAATTGTATATTGGCTTCTGGCTGGCCTGGGCCAGGGCCAAGGCAGAGGGGGCCGTTGCTTCACTGTTTCCAGGATTATTATTATTATTATTATTATTATTATTATTATTATTATTATTATTATTATTATTATTATTATTATTATTATTTTTTATTAGATTTCTATGCCACCCTATTCCAAGAACTCAGGGCGGCTCACAACATGAATACTAACATAAAGAAATCTAATATTAAAATACATTATAAAACCCATTAATTAAAAACAACCAATCATCCAGAAACAGACATACAAACATACATACACTGGCTGGGGCGAGATGTTAACTGCTCCAGGCCTGCCGGCAAAGATGGGTCTTCAATAATTTGCGAAAGGCGGAGAGGGTGGGGGCGATACGGATCTCCAGGGGGAGTTGATTCCAGAGGGCCGGGGCCGCAACAGAGAAGGCTCTTCCCCTAGGCCTCGCCAGGCGACACTGTCTGGCTGACGGGACCTGGAGAAGGCCGACTCTGTGGGCCCTAACCAGGATGGCTTCGCGGGCCACATGATACCACTTCGCGGGCCGCATCCGGCCCCCGGGCCTTGTGTTTGACATGTCTGCTTTAAGCTCTTCCCAGGTACTGCAAGCAATCTTCAACTGATTCTTGGAACCTACAAAGAGAGTTCCACACCTCCATTTTCTCTATGATTTCAGCAAGAATTGGGCTGTGTTATTCACAGTTGCCATATTTTATCCCTTGACATGGATCTCCTTTGAGCCTTCACGTCTCCATTAGCACATTTTAACGAGGATACCTAACAGGAGGAGGTTAAGAAAAACCTTTCCCCAAAGTTCTCACTCCTCAGCTTAATGTGTTTTTATTAAATTACTTTGAAGAAACTTCAAAGCTCTCCTTGAGATGCAAACACGAGTATTCGGGGATCCTGGTTTTATTTTACAAGGCCAGGTTTAGGGATTTCGGGGTTTTTGTGTCCCCGAAGGCTGGCGGTGCCTGCTGATTGCCAGCAAGTGATCCTTTATGTTGGAGCTACAGGGAGTCCTAGACTTACAACATGAAGTGAGACATTTGTTAAGTGAGTTTTGCCCCATTTCACAACCTTTCTTACTGGAGATGTTACGTGAAGTTAGTAACCTGGTTTTTAAGTGAACCTGGCTTCCTCGACTTTGCTTGTCAAAAGGTTGCAAAAGGTGACCACGTGACCTTGGGACACAGCAATGGTCATAAGTATGAACCCGTTGCCAGGCATCTGAACTTTTATCCACATGGTCACGGGGATGCTACCAAGGTTGTAACTGTGAAAAATGGTCATAAGTTCCTTTTTTCAATGCCATTGCAACTTTGAATGGTCACTAAATGACCATTAAGGACTACCTGTTGTGATTCCACACCAGCCGGTGGACCTGGCAGCTGAGTCTGAGGGATCGGAGGAGGAAGAGGAGCCTGGAGTGACATCAGAGTCAGAGGAAGGCTCTGAGGAGCTTCTAGACTTACAGTCTGACGAGGGGCCCGGCCCCTCTACTCGCACTCAGGCTGAGACACAGCTGTGCTGGGAATCTGAGTTGGACAGTGATGAAGAACAGCTGGGAGATATCCAGGATGCACATAAACGCCTGCAAGAGAAGCGAGTAGGACAGAGGAATGCAATGGGGCGGCTCCAAAGGCAAAGGAGAAGGCATTAGGAAGCTATGCCTTGGCTGCATAATAAAAGGGAAGGTGTGGGAGGTGCTGGTTGTCGAAGGCAACCGTTCATATCGAGGATCGAGTTTCTGTGAACTGTGTTTGTTTGCCTTGGACATGGACTCAGGTCTGTGAATAATAAAAGGGGATTGTTTTTTTCCTGTGGTTCCAGCCTGCTTGTTTGGAAGAGGGGTGAGCTTAACAAGGACTCACATAGGCTGGGACAGAACACTACCTGTACTTCAGGCAATCATCAGGACCCAACATTATCCTGGGCCAAGCTGAGCCATCCAACAAATGAAATTAAGTGAGACTTCATTTCAATGTTTTGGTGAACCTTTTGAAGAGAAAAGGATGGAGAGCTTCCCTTCTTATCCAAAGGTGCTTTTTTCAAGAGGCAACTGGACTTCTTTGTTTTTCTTTGAAGATGTTTCGATTCTCATCCAGCTCTGAATATAAATCCTTCCATTCCCCGCCATCCAGACAGAGCTGAAGAAGCTTCTTGGATGAGAAGCGAAACGTCTTCAAAGAAAAACAAAGGAAGTCCAGTTGACTGCTGAAAAAAAGCACTTTTGGGACAAACTCTGACCTGGATGACTTGAGAATCTCCATAGACACCGAGTTTCACTTAACACCCTCCTGCCTTACGACCCAAATGGGCAGGCTCCATTACTCTCACAAATCGTTGGTTGCGTGTAAGTAAATAAAAATAAAAATAAACCTAGTTCACTAGGTTCTTAAGCAGTAAATCAGCTTAACTGGATCCTAATCTGGGGTCTTGATTCTTCACACCTGGCAGTACAGTTGTCTACTTCTACAGCATTCCCACCTTTTGACCTGAGCTAAGATAGCAAATTTGACAATCCGTTATCCATACACCACTAGACTTGTGACCTAAGAGTCAATCAGTTCTCTTCTGAATGGAAGACATGTCTTCCCTCATCACTTTAGATCAGGGGTCTCCAACCTCCGGTCCATGGACCGGTACCGTGCCATGGCATGCCAGCAACTGGTCTGCACAAACAAGCAAAGCCCCCTCCATGGGATTAGAGGCAGCATGCAAAACCACATTCTCTCTGGTCCATGGAAAAACCTTTCTCCACAGAACCAGTCCCTGGTGCCCAAAAGGTTGGTGACCTCTGCTTTAGATCACTAGTGTTTGGGCAGAACAAGTTGCTTGACTCACAACCCCAATGGTTTCAGGTGAATCACAACAGCATCACACTAAGGATACAGAATCCGTATTTGTGAATCACTTGTTACATTGAGGTTCTTTAAGGCATACCAGTGGGGCAACGTAAAAACGAATCTCGGGAGCTCCAAAACAAACTCAACCTAACATAGATATGACATGCTCATATCACTCCAGCTCTCCGCGAGCTGCACTGGCTACCGATTGGTCTCCGAACACAATTCAAAGTGTTGGTTATGACCTATAAAGCCCTTTATGGCAATGGACCAGGATACTTGTGGGACCGTCTCCTGCCCCATGAATCCCAGCGACCGGTTAGGGCGCATAGGGTTGGCCTCCTATGGGTCCCGTCTGTTAGACAATGCCATCTGGCGGGGCCTAGGGCTAGGGCCTTCTCCGTTGCTGCCCCAGCCCTCTGGAACCAGCTTCCCTCAGAGGTTTGTACTGCTTCCTCCCTCCTAGCTTTACGGAAAGCACTGAAGACACATCTATGCCGACAGGCTTGGGGCATATGAGCTGTGCTCTGCCCCTCGGCCCTAAGAGTGTCCCGCCATCAGCGGTTGTGTGCTGAATGTGTTTGTATGTTGTGTGAATGAAATTAATTTTAAAATTTTTAATTTAATTGTGTTTTTAATTGTGTTGTTGTTGTGAGCCACCCTGAGTCTTGGGAGAAGGGTGGCATATAAATTAAATAAAATAATTTCCTCTGAAGCTACTAGCCAAAGGGGGCTGACAGAGGAATATCTGGCAGAATGAGAGCTTATAAGGAAGAGATTTAACCTTTTCCTCCTAGCCACGATCTTGCTACAAATTTCCCTTCAAAGCTGGTGCTGATCTGACAGAAGCAGCTTTTGCCAAAAGCAAAATGTGTGCCTGCTAAAGGAGAGCGCCATTATACACAGTTGTTTACAAAATAAAAGTGCATATGAAGAAGCAATGGATGGAAACGAATCAAGGAGAGCCAGCCTAGAACTAAGGAGAAAATTCCTGACAGTCAGAGCAATTATTCAATTGAACAGCTTGCCTGTGGAAGCTATGGGAGCTCCACCACTGGAGGCTTTCAAGAAGAGACTGGACAGCCATTTGTCCAGAATGTTATAGGGTCTCCTGCTGGAACAGGGGAAAGACTAGAACAATGGTGGTGAACCTATGGCATGCGTGCCAGAGGCGGCACCCAGAGCCCTCTCTGTGGGAACGTGCCATTGCCCCAGCTCTGCCTCCCCCCACGGCCTCCTCCTCACCAGCAGCCCCACCCAGAGAGTCACCCCGTGTGGAGCAGCACAGCCAAGAACATGGCAGCCAGGCAGCAGGGACAAGACTCCGCCTTCATGCCCTGATGCGCGTAAATGATGCTGCTGGGTGCGGGTGGAGGGTGTGGCTGCCATGGTGCTACAGGGCCACCTGGGCGATCTGCGGAGGACTGTGGAGACGGTGGGTGGCCTTGTGAGTGGGTGGGGATGGAGTGGGGGTGGAGCAGGGGCGGGCGGCAGAGCAGGCAGGCGGGTTGGGGGGAATGGGGCAGTTTGGGGGCACTTGGTCTCTAAAAGGTTCACCATCAAATGGACTGGAAGACCTTGAAGATCCCTTCCAACTCTTGTTATTATTCCGTATCAGTTTGAAATTGAAAGCTTTACGTAGATTTTCATACATCAAGAAACACCAGTACGGATAGTGCAAAATTTTCTCCCCAGAACACAAGACTGTTCTGAATGCCTTAAATCTCTTCTTTTTTTAAATCTCTCTCTCTCTCTCTCTCTCTCTCTCTCTCTCTCTCTCTCTCTCTCTCTCTCTCTCTCTCTCTATTATCTCTCTCTCTCTCTCTTTCTCTCTCTATTATATCTATCTATCTATCCATCCATCCATATCTCTCTCTCTCTCTCTTTCTCTCTCTATTATCTCTCTCTCTCTCTCTCTCTTTCTCTCTCTATTATATCTATCTATCTATCCATCCATCCATATATCTCTCTCTCTCTCTCTTTCTCTCTCTATTATCTCTCTCTCTCTCTCTCTTTCTCTCTCTATTATATCTATCTATCTATCCATCCATCCATATCTCTCTCTCTCTCTCTTTCTCTCTCTATTATCTCTCTCTCTCTTTCTCTCTCTATTATATCTATCTATCTATCCATCCATATCTCTCTCTCTCTCTCTTTCTCTCTCTATTATCTCTCTCTCTCTCTCTCTTTCTCTCTCTATTATATCTATCTATCTATCCATCCATCCATATATATATATATCTCTCTCTTTCTCTCTCTATTATCTCTCTCTCTCTCTTTCTCTCTCTATTATATCTATCTATCTATCTATCCATCCATCCATATATCTCTCTCTCTTTCTCTCTCTATTATATCTCTCTCTCTCTCTCTCTCTCTATTATATCTATCTATCTATCCATCCATCCATATATCTCTCTCTCTCTCTCTTTCTCTCTCTATTATCTCTCTCTCTCTCTCTCTCTATTATATCTATCTATCTATCCATCCATCCATATATATCTCTCTCTCTCTTTCTCTCTCTATTATCTCTCTCTCTCTCTTTCTCTCTCTATTATATCTATCTATCTATCCATCCATCCATATCTCTCTCTCTCTCTCTCTCTTTCTCTCTCTATTATCTCTCTCTCTCTCTCTCTTTCTCTCTCTATTATATCTATCTATCTATCCATCCATCCATATATATATCTCTCTCTCTTTCTCTCTCTATTATCTCTCTCTCTCTCTCTTTCTCTCTCTATTATATCTATCTATCTATCCATCCATCCATATATATCTCTCTCTCTCTTTCTCTCTCTATTATCTCTCTCTCTCTCTATTATATCTATCTATCTATCCATCCATCCATATATATATCTCTCTCTCTCTTTCTCTATTATCTCTCTCTCTCTCTCTTTCTCTCTCTATTATATCTATCTATCTATCCATCCATATCTCTCTCTCTCTCTCTTTCTCTCTCTATTATCTCTCTCTCTCTCTCTTTCTCTCTCTATTATATCTATCTATCTATCCATCCATCCATATATATCTCTCTCTCTCTCTTTCTCTCTCTATTATCTCTCTCTCTCTCTTTCTCTCTATTATATCTATCTATCTATCTATCCATCCATCCATATATCTCTCTCTCTCTCTTTCTCTCTCTATTATCTCTCTCTCTCTCTCTTTCTCTCTCTATTATATCTATCTATCTATCCATCCATCCATATATATCTCTCTCTCTCTCTTTCTCTCTCTATTATCTCTCTCTCTCTCTATTATATCTATCTATCTATCCATCCATCCATATATATATCTCTCTCTCTTTCTCTCTCTATTATCTCTCTCTCTCTCTCTCTCTCTATTATATCTATCTATCTATCCATCCATCCATATATCTCTCTCTCTCTCTTTCTCTCTCTATTATCTCTCTCTCTCTCTCTCTTTCTCTCTCTATTATATCTATCTATCTATCCATCCATCCATATATCTCTCTCTCTCTCTCTTTCTCTCTCTATTATCTCTCTCTCTCTCTTTCTCTCTCTATTATATCTATCTATCTATCCATCCATCCATATATATCTCTCTCTCTCGCTTTCTCTCTCTATTATCTCTCTCTCTCTCTTTCTCTCTCTATTATATCTATCTATCTATCCATCCATCCATATATCTCTCTCTCTCTCTTTCTCTCTCTATTATATCTATCTATCCATCCATCCATCTCTCTCTCTCTCTCTCTTTCTCTCTCTCTTTATTATATCTATCTATCTATCTATCTATCTATCTATCCATCCATCCATATCTATCTATCTATCTATCTATCTATCTATCTATCTATCTATCTATCTATCTATCTATCTATCTATCTATCTATCTATCAACCAACATACACAAACAAACATACAGAGACACAGAGAAAGAGAGACAGAAAGAAAGAGACTCTTTTGAGTATTTTCTTTAGTCTTGATAAATTCTGCCCAAATATTCTTTAGTGGTTTAAAAATAAAAACATAACCAGACACCACTATGGTGTCTCCGCAAAACACTTGAGAATGAAACAGCTCAACAGCTAGCTATAATTCACTGAATTCCATTTCTTTCTTTGTTTTCACCGTAAACTTGTTATTTCAATAGGAAAGGTTCAGGAGAGAGGAGTGTTTGAAAGAACCAAATTATGCTATTTTTTTTTTACCCCAGTGTCAAAGAATATTTTGCACAATCTTCCCTCTTTTGGACCACAGAGGTTATATACAGCTGGATGCTTCCAAGAAAGCTCATTTACAATCCAGCACTGTGTATAATGAAGAATGCATGAAAACAACAGATTTCGCCACTGCAAAATGGGAAAAAATGATGTTCCTATCAGATCAACAGAAGCTACAAAGAGCCCAGCTCAACATTCCTTGTAAATTTCTGTATACACTTTATAGTGATGGCTGGATGATGCTATGGGCATTTCTGTGCAAGTCAATTAGGGTAAAATGCCCCACGCCACACAAAGCAAGCTGAATTGGCCATGATGTAGTCCCTTTTTTCCTTTTATTTTATTTTATTCTGTCTTATTTCTTTCTTTGTTGGTTTATCAAACGTGTGTGCTGCCTATCTCATCAAAGGCGAGAGTAATTCAGTCCTCTGTTTTTGAATGCTTACTCAGATCGTGGCAAACATCTGAGGAGTTTATCCCACCTTTATTATTTTTTACAAATAACTCAAGGCAGTAAGCACCAATGCACCTTCCCACTCCTATTTTCCCCACCACAACAACTGTAGGGGGTAGGTTGCATGGAGAGAGAATGAGTGGTTCAAAGTTATCCAGCTGGCTTTCATAGCTAAGGCAGGACTTGAACTCAAGTCTCCCACTTTCTGGTGTGGGGCCCTAACCACTAGACCAAATCAAGCAAAGACTTTAGTTCCTACGGTAATCCTAATCCCACTTTATAACACAATCGATAAATTTCATATTATATATTAAGAAAGCAGTGTCATAGTTACACTACGTCTTAATATCCAAGGATTTTTGGATATTAAAATGTAGTGCAAATGTGGCAGTTTTCCATTCTGTGTTTGTCTTCACAGTTCATGCAAAACAAAACAAAAAAATGCGTAGCAAGTTTTGTCTTTTGGCCGAGTGTGTGTCCTGAGTCCAGTTGCTGTGGTTCCTGGTTTGTCTTGGAGGAATTTATTCACCAAACTATAATTAAGCAAACTGTTTTGCATCTGTGGTACTGGACCCTGGATTAGAAGCTGGGAGGCCAGGAGTTCTAATCCAGCCTTAAGCACAGAGATTAGCTAGATAATTTTCTCTTCAGTTCTAGAAAAGAGGGTAAGGACAAAGCACTTCCCAAAATTGCTGCCCAAAAAAATGGCAGGGATTTGGCCACATAGTCACCAGGAATCAAGATAGACTCGAAAACCAGCACACACACAAACACACACACCCAAAAAATGGTTCTCAAAGAAGGAGTCAGTGGCAAATCACTTCTGAAAAGCATTCCTAAGAAAATTACCAGGAATTGTCCAGGCCAAGGGTAGGCAACCTTGGCTCTTTGATGACTCGTGGACTTCAACTCCCAGAATTCCTGAGTCAGCCATGCTGAGGAGAAATGGAGAGGTTTCCAAGCTGAGCCGTGCTGGCTCAGGAATTCTGGGAGTTGAAGTCCACAAGTCATAAAAGGGCCAAGGTTGCCTACTTCTGACCTAGAGGAACATATGAAAGCATAATTAATGTTCATTAATGTAGACTTTATTAGTTTAGAGCAGGGGTAGGCAACCTTGGCTCTTTGATGACTTGTGGACTTCAACTCCCAGAATTCCTGAGCCAGCCATGCTGAGGGGAAAGGGAGAGGTTTCCAAGCTGAGCCATGCTAGCTCAGGAATTCTGGGAGCTGAAGTCCACAAGTCATAAAAGAGCCAAGGTTGCCTACTCCTGACCTAGAGGAACATATGAAAGCATAATTAATGTTCATTAATGTAGACTTTATTAGGGGTAGGCAACCTTGGCTCTTTGATGACTTGTGGACTTCAACTCCCAGAATTCCTGAGCCAGCCATGCTGAGGGGAAAGGGAGAGGTTTCCAAGCTGAGCCATGCTAGCTCAGGAATTCTGGGAGCTGAAGTCCACAAGTCATAAAAGAGCCAAGGTTGCCTACTCCTGACCTAGAGGAACATATGAAAGCATAATTAATGTTCATTAATGTAGACTTTATTAGGGGTAGGCAACCTTGGCTCTTTGATGACTTGTGGACTTCAACTCCCAGAATTCCTGAGCCAGCCATGCTGAGGGGAAAGGGAGAGGTTTCCAAGCTGAGCCATGCCAGCTCAGGAATTCTGGGAGTTGAAGTCCACAAGTCATGAAGGGGCCATAGTTCCCCCACTCTGGCTCAGGAATTCTGGGAGTTGAAGTCCAAAAGTCATGAAGGAGCCATAGTTTCCCCCATTCTGGCTCAGGAATTCTGGGAGTTGAGGTCCGCAAGTCATAAAAGAGCCAAGGTTGCCTACATCTGGTCCAGGCAGTTGGCAAGAGTAAGAAAATCAAAAACAAACTGACTTGACACAATTCTCAATGTCATAAAAGGGATTTTCCTACCTAAACAATGTAAGAACCCAGCTGGGTGCATAGACTTCTGCCAACTGAGCCTGTAGTTCTTTTTCTGGTTTATATATATATAAATCTAACTAAAAGAAAATGCAGTTTTGAAGTTTTGTTTTAATAGTATTTTCCCTTTCAGGCTAAAGCTAGCCCGTTTCACCATGATAAATGCATGTTGTCATAATCCCTCATTCTCTCTGCTTTCTGGCGCCCTCACAGCACTGACTCTTGTACAACAGGACTGCAATCACAAAAGTTCAAAATTAATAGCTGTGAAATCACAAGCATTCATAAGCATGTGTTTTTATCACTTCTGCGCAGCACAGAATGGGTGCTCTTGTTATTTATTATTTGTGACAGTCAACTCTTCCCACCTGGTTTGCACTGGGAGGGAAAAGCATTGTTCACAAATGTAGACAGGAGGATGTAGATTCTTTAATGGGACTGGAACATCTTTCTCCATCTGATCTTCCAGATGGGTAGATTTCAACTCAAGAACCTCAATTGTGTCATGATGGCCGTGGAATTCTCAGAAGTGAAGGCAAGAGATCTAGAGGATATCCAGATTAGACAAAGAACAGATTAAGAACTCTTATGTTCTATAGGAGTCCGTTCGTCTCTATTCTGGGTATTCTCCAGATTGGTTGTCTTCTCTTCTGAGAACTGACCAGCACTGATGATGTTACCTATTTTGGGTAATGATGTGTCTTCAACAGTAGTAACTGTGAGGGGGATCTCGGAGTCCTAGTAGACAAATCACTTAAATAGGAGCCAGCCATGTGCTGCAGCTGCCAAAAAAGCCAACACAGTGCTGGGCTGCATGAACAGAGGGATAGAATCAAGATCAAGTGAAGTATTAATACCACTTTACAATGCCTTGGTAAGGCCACACTTGGAATACTGCATCCAATTTTGGTCACCACGATGTAAAAAAGATGTTGAGACTCTAGAAAGAGTGCAGAGAAGAGCAACAAAGATTATTAGTGGATTGGAGGCTAAAACACACAAGGGACAGTTGCTGGAATTGGGTATGTCTAGTTTAATGAAGAGAAAGATGAGGGGGGACATGATAGCAGTGTTCCAATATCTCAGGGGCTGCCACTAAGAAGAGGGAGTCAAGCTATTCCCCAAAGCGTCTGAAGGCAGGACAAGAAGCAACAGATGGAAACTAATCGAGAGAAGCAATCTAGAACTAAAGGGACATTTCTTGACAGTTAGAACAATTAACCAGTGGAACAACCTGCCTCCAGGAGCTGTGAATGCTCTAACACTGGAAGTTTTTAAGAAGAGACTGGACAACCATTTGTCTGAAATGGTATAGGGTTTCCTGCCTAAGCAGAGGTTGGACTAGAAGACCTCCAAGGTCCCTTCCAACTCTATTATTATTGTTGTTGTTGTTGTTGTTACACCCAATTTCAGAGAGCACCCAGAGCCCCTCATTTCAAACCTGAGCTACAATTATTTTTCCCCATCGTTACACCTACAGTATATTAGTTGCATTTATTGGCTGATTTGGATAGGCTGAAGAAAAACATAGGATATGTCATTTGCTCATCTGCTCAAGAATTGAGAATAGCAGGACAAGCAGGAAGGCTAAAGAGGTAAAAGGCAGACACAATCAGCAAAACTGAGTAAGAAATAGCAAAATCGGAGGTTTGAAAAAACTAGAAGAAAACGTTAAGTTAGGAAAATAATCAAGAAGGGCTACCATATATATCTGCAAAAATCTAGATGACTGCTAGGTGGCAGCAAAGTGCATTGCTTTCTATATCTCTTTCCTGTCATCCAGTAGTTGCTCCGATTTCTGCAGCTTAGATAGAGTAGTTCCAACTCAATCTTTGCGGTTGGATCTGTAAATAACTTGCAAAGTATTGCCTACAAATTGCTAACGTTGATTCCCGCCCACCCTTCTCATTGACACAGACTTGTCCAGCTATGTTGTGACTAAAACTGCCAGAATCCACAACCAACATGGTTAATGCAGGCATTTTCTGGAAATTCTGTGATCTTTAAATGCCCAAACTGGGAAAAGTGGAAATTCTCTAGACTAGGTCATAACCCCAATATCATGCAGCCAAAATGGAAGTCTAAAGAGCTAGTGCTCTCCTATTTCACTGCTTCTACTCCATTAATTTCTGCCTGTCATGGTCCTCTCTTGTCGAAAACCCCAGTGCCAAGCACATTGCAATACGTAGTTGGTTAACCAGATCCCTTGGGGAAGGATTCTAATTAGAGGAACATCAAATTGTAGTCCCTAAACACCACTGGTAGCTGACTTTACTCCTGGAAATACTGTATACAAAACCTTTCTTTTTGAAAAGTCTTTAAGAGCTTGTGGTTTACAATCCACGAATGCAGAAGAGAATTTATGCCTCTGCCTCAAAGGCCTTGCTATCTAATTTAAAATAAAACACAGTAATAAAATGTAGCCAAAGCCAAAAGCGAGACAAAACAATAAAAGGGAAGAACTGTTATTTATACACATATCGTTCCTAAGAGCATTGGGGTAAACAATTTGTTGGTTATGTTTACTTTTAATTATCGGTTACCAATTATTTATCACCTAAGAGTGATATCCTCTGAAGTTTCCCTTCAAAGTCATAATTACCTATTAGCATTTTGTTTTCCATAGCTCTGACGTCTATAGGCCAGAGCCGGAAACACCCATAAGCACACAGACCCGTAGATATGGTGTAGATCTGAGGCGTGTCTTTTACTCATTCAGGATAAGGGTAAGATAAGATAACCTGCTTCATTCTTTTTTCCCTGTGAACGCACTGGCACACATTTAAAAAATGAAAAGCAAATGCACCGAAATATTGAATGCCCGTCCGAACTAACAGGGAGAGAAAGCTTTAACCAAGTTTCCACTGCAATGATGACGCAGCAGTTTCTCATCTGCCAGCTTGTTATTAACTCTAGCTTCAGTGTAAACCATTTTAAGGAGCACATTAGCAAACAAAATAGACGGTTGCGACACCGTATATGGATTAGCCTTTAGCCTAGTTGCCAGCCCGCCACGTCTGCCTCATTTCCTCTTTCAACCACACTGCTTCTACCTCAAAAGAGTCAGCGCCCACCAGATTTCCCTACTTCATAGGCTGTTGCTCCTCACTGCCTCTGCCACCCAAAACATTGTCAGGAACTTTTATTAGAGATTGCAGCCAAATCTCACACCCCTGGCGCAACCCACTGACACTTCTGCTGTGGACACCGCAACGCAGACTCTCCAGAACAGCTTTATCGATACTTCCTTCCTCTCTTGCTAAATATCACCAAATCCAATACAGACTGACTTCCAGTCAGTCAATTGAGTGTCTAATTATTGCAGAGAAAATATTGCATCTGCCAAACCGATCCCCACCACCATGTAGAGCTTTCAAAATCACAGGACAATCGCCACCGGAGTCAAATCTTTGTGCAAACCAGATTCTGGTTAAATACTAGCAAGAATACTAGCAAGAGATGAATAACAAAAAAGACAACATTTCATTAGCTGTGCCTTTGTCTCTATATCCTAGAATGGAATACAAAGCTCTTTTTCAACCATTGTAGTCTTTTAACTGTTCTACTTTTAAGCCTGACACTCAACCTTGTTTCCCTTCTGCATCTACACATACAACATTTTGATAAATCAATAACCTAGATTGATCAAAACTTGGTTTAACAGGCTTCAGATACAACAGTCAAATTTTCCATCCAGAAACTACCGGACAATGATAGACAATGCCCCACTGCATCAACTTTGTTTGGACGCTTATCTTAAATTTATTTGTCACAATTATGTGATTATGCAAAAAAAAAAATCCATTTGCATCAATTTACACCCTTTTTAATTAGGGAAATTGGTTTGATTTCCATAACATAGATTTGAATTCAACGGACATTCAACTTAAACCAAACACCTAGCTGAAAGTCCATTAAATCAAGGCCTTACTGTAAATATAATAACTTTTATACTGTAAGGCTTTTAAATTGATTAAAAACGTTAAAAAAAAAACCCAGAACTTTTACCCAAGACAAATGAAATTAGGTATTTTATGTTGCCCTTTCATCATTGACATTGTTTTATATATGGAAATACAGAATGATAACATGTGAAAACAATGGGAAAAAATAGGGCTGCCCTTTTGAAAGCAAACATTCTTTCAAATTCTATTTCACCCGATCTTTTAAATCATTAGTACCTTTAAAGTTTGAATATACGAATATACGTTTTGAAGGTGATCATATTTACACCCATTTTTCTGGTTTAAAAAAAATGTATCAAAACTATAAAACTATAGCCTGACAAACATCCTTTAGGATGGCAGAACATACTGAAGGAAATAATATGGTATGCTCAAGAATATGGTTCCCAAATGAGTATGAGATCCAGAGCTCCAGAGCTTAAAAAAAAAGTCCAAAATTCAGCGCCATAAATATCATTTTTGTAACCACGTTCCTATCCTCCTGTTTTCCTTTGTTTTTTTTTCCCTTCCCCAGAAGTTTTCCAGAGAAAGAGATAATGGAGCAATAAGATTAGTGTAAAACAAGGACAGAATTTTGGTATATTCTACATGCTATATCCTATAAATAAAACACCGCCATAGCAAAGAACGTTAAAATCATCCTCAGCAAGGATACACTGTGAAAATAATCATCTCCCACATGAGTTACGCCAATATAAGCACACATAGAACTTAAAGGCACACTGACATAGTTTCTTTCTCTAGTTTTATTTCAGTGGAATATTCCAAATATAATAAGAGAAGCTGACACATTGTGGAATGAGCAACTCAACTCAACTTCCAGGCCATAACTTCTAACCATTCTTACAAGGACGTTGCATGTAACCTTAACATACTATGATACCTGCTCTAGCGATGTTGGGTATGAAAACAGTATACAGTCTTTCCATTTTTTAAAAAATTGGTCCCCTGGCTTAACAATATGGCCAATTATGTGTTTAATTCAAAGCTTCTCTCTCGAAACAAACGGAATTTGTAAGAAATCATATCTTCCTTCTAGAAAAAAACACCATCCACATTTTTTTTTTCTGGAGACACTCCCGAACTTTTGGAATCATTTTTTTAAAAACAAACAAACAAACAAACAACAAACAACACCTCTAGAAGGAAATGTGAATCCCATTTTATTTCCCCAAAATCTGGCTCCTGTGTTATTACTTAATCTTTACAATGGAGGGGGAAAAAATTAAACTAGCTTGCATTTATGTGATGGACTGCCAGGATAGTCTACACATCACAGTTAATCATGAGATTGAAAGAAGTTTGTTATCTAAATGGACTCCCTATTTCCCCCCAGAATAAGAGAGGTTCATAATACTGACATGCAAAACAGTAGATCTTCAGCACATTTATTATTAAGACAGGCAGGAGATTTCTGTTGAGGTCAAATTTCCTAGGGCAATGTACTTTTAAGTCCAATTAACTGTGGGCTGAAGGAATGAGACTCAACTAAACTTAAATCTTGGTAGACAGCCTTCCAGGGGTCTCTGTGTCATGATATTTATTTAGTTCCAGGCAATTGGGTTAGAAGCAAATGTTAATAATACCAAAATTAACAAAACCCGGCTATCTTGCAAATCTCGTTTTACTCAAAGAATATTCAAGAAAAAAATCAGAATTAGAAAGCAAAGATTGTTACAAGTGAAATTTTTCCCCATTTAGCCAGAATAAAATTAACTTCGTGAATGGCAACAAGAAGCGTTTTTGTATCCTTAGTTATAACCATAAACCTACTACAAAATACACACTCCCTTAAATGTGAAGTCATTCAAATCTTAGGATTAATTTCAGAAATTCCAAGGCTTACATTGAGAATCAAAGAAAAAGAAGACACAGAATATTTTCAAACATGGAACTTATTTTATCAATGGCTGGGAAAATGGGATAGAGAGTAAGAACTTAACTTGTATTACTAAGCAAAACAAATTAACTCAGACAACACGTCATTCATTAAGCACCAATGAATTGTAATAATAGAAAATTAGTAAAATACTTTAAAGAAAAAAAGAAAAAAAAACGAATTCCAAAGCCCATCTTAAGTAACAGGAAGAGCTTTTTTAAAAAAAATCCTTAGATATCTGCAGAAACGGGAGATCATAAAAACTCATAAAAAGGTAAACCTTTTAAAACTAGTTGATTAAAAAAAAGAAAATCTACAACCTATTCCCTTATATTTGCTAGCATTATTCACCAAGAAGGTTACTGCTGAGCTGTAGGAGATCAGCTGCTTTATATAGTAGATGCAAGACAAGTAAAAAATATGTTCTAAATTTAGTACACAGTATTTCTACAAAATATCTTGAGAAGCAATCAACCTTTTATTTCCTTTAGAATAAACCTGCTGAAAGAAAAAAAGAATTAAGCTAGCTCTAACTTACTTTCGTTTTAATGGAACTGTTCTTCACAGGACTGGGATTCCTGTGGTACATCTTAGCAAAAGCTATTGAATATGGCATATCAAACTTCGTTTCAAATAGTTCGATTACATTTTTACATAGCACACACATAAAAATCAACATTAAGTACAATCTAACGAAATATTAAAGCATAAAAAGAAGAGAAGGAAGGAAGGAAGGAAGGAAGGAAGGAAGGAAGGAAGGAAGGAAGGAAGGAAGGAAGGAAGGAAGGAAGGAAGGAAGGAAGGAAGGAAGGAAGGAAGGAAATATATACTAAAAATGACTTCCGGCATCTTTTTCCAAGGATGTAACGAATGCTTCCTTTTGCCTTTTAGTTTCAGTCTATAGTAAAATGTTCATTTTCCCCCAAAAAGAAAAGCAGAAATATTCCCCTTTTTAAATGTTGAAGAAAATAATAGCTCATAGTTAACTGGACAAGATTACTTGACTGCCTCAAATCTTTACCTTCGTTCTCACTAGGATGACTTCTTCCATCACAAGTGAAAAGAGATCAGATAAAGTGGTAGAATTTGAGAAATTACAATTTTCATAAAGCAGACAGGAAAAATAATCGTTCCAACGTAATGCAGATCAGTTTCCTTAAAAAAGCCAGGTCAATATCTGCACACACAAAACGGGAAGTTAGAAGGTTAAGTTTCCAGCTGGCCCTTGAGAGCAAGAGTTGACATCCTCCCCACTAATAAACATATTTGCCACTACCAGTATTAGCAATCTAATTATAATATAATTATAGTTGGATTGGACTTGGAAAAAAATATCTTTTCTTTTGGCTGTATTCTTAAGAATTGGTGGGTGTTTTGTTTCATTTGTGTGGATTTTTTTAAAAAGTAAGATTAGAAAGAAGACCCAGAAGGCTCTTCAGATCTACAAAGATATAGAATTAAAAAGAACACCATAAATGGTGAGTTAGTAGAATAATTTCAACTAACTATATTTTTCAGAATAAAGACAAAAATGCATCCCTGATTTTTTTTTAAGGACTTTTCTTGGAAGCACAATTCTCATGTTATGTGTCATGCTTATGTTATTTGCCATTAAGATCTTTCTGCCAACTGAGGTCCAGTTAAATGGAGGCATAAAGTCCAACTACTCTCCCTTAACAAGATTGCCATTGGACAATTAAACCAACCTTTTCTATCCTGAGATTATTTTATACTTTACAAAAATATAAGCTCAGACATACGTAGCTACCAGCTTTAGGCATACAGTCATCAAAGGAGAACATTGGGGTGTAATTATACATTTGAGTTTTGGTTGTGGCGTCAATGCTTAAACTAGCACTGGAGAAATCTCCTGACAGTGAGAACTATTACAGCTGGTCTCCCAGAGTTGTGGGTGTTCCATCGCTGGAGGTTTTTAGAAAAAGATTGGTTGACCATTTGACCAAGATGATATGAAGACTCCTACCTCTAAGGTCCCCTCCAATTCTATAACTAAGTTGTGACAATGATTTGTCGGATTGTCTTCATGCTAAAATACATGAAGACCACAGCTGTACAAATCTAGCTAATTATGGTTATGATTTGTTGGTCAATGGCAGAAAAACGTGACTATGGTTTACAAAATAAACTGCAGCTCAGAGATTCTGTGTGAGCCTCCCTAATTAGGACTAAGGTCTGGAGGCAACACAATGAGTCTGAAATGTGTATTTTGTCCCTTTCTATGTTTCCTGGAAAGGAAACCACTATACTGATGAGAAAGCACCCGTAACAAACCACAAGGAAATGAAAATGATGACACAAGGGCAATGATACAAACCACAAATATGGCAATTACCTCTTGCATCAGGAGACCTGGTGATGAGCCCATGCAGGTGCTATCCTTCAACACCCTGCCTGCCTGCACAATGGTTCGTGGCTAATTATGCTCAAGTGTCTGCCAAAGGGAAGGTAAATATGCTATATGCATTGTGATTCATCATACCATCACACATAACATAATGCACACAATTTGTGTGATGAGTCCCGATTTGTGAAATATCATTTTGCCTTGCCCCAGATACATATGGACTAATCTTTCACATGTTACCTATTATGGTGATAAACCCTTCACCTAATGTGGTGTTTAGGTGAACTTTCCACAAATAGTGATCATATATGTGACATGGTAGCAGTCTTCCAATATCTCAGGGGCTTCCATAAAGAAGAGGGGGTCAACCTATTCTCCAAAGCACCTGAGGGCAGGACAAGAAGCAACGGATGGAAACTAATCAAGGAGAGAGAAGCAACCTAGAACTAAGGAGAAACTTCCTGATAGTGAGAACAATTAACCAGTGGAACAACCTGCCTCCAGAAGCGGTGAATGCTCCAACACTGGAAGCTTTTAAGAAGAGACTAGACAGCCATTTGTCCGAAATGATATAGGGTTACCTGCCTGAGCAGGGAATTGGACTCGATGACCTCCAAGGTCACTTCCAAATTTATTATTATTATTAATTAATCAGTGGAACAACCTGCCTCCAGAGGTTGTGGGTGCCCTATCACTGGAGGCTTTTAAGAAGAGATTGGACCACCATTTGTCTGAAATGGTATAGGGCAGTGTTTCTCAACCTTGACAATTTTAAGGCATGTGGACTTCAACTCCCAGAATTCCACAGCCAGCCTTGCTGGCTGTGGAATTCTGGGAGTTGAAGTCCACATGCCTTAAAATAGTCAAGGTTGAGAAACACTGGTATAGGGTTTCCTGCCAGAGCAGGGGGTTGGACTAGATCAGGGCTTTTCAACCTTTTCACCCATTGTACCACTTTTAGGATATGGCAATATCCGAGTACCACCAGTTACTTTGCAAGGTGTCAAAAACTTGATGACCCAAAAAAAAAAAAAGGAAAAAAGGGATGAAGTAAAGGTAGTCCTCGACTTACAACAGTTTGCTTAGTGACTGTTCAAAGTTACAATGGCACTCTTCCTCCTGTCCGAGGTTTTCATTGTTGTGAGCATTTCTGTTGATTGGCAGCGGGGGTGGGGTGGGGGGTGTTTGGTTTTTATTTCCCCCCCCCGTCTGCTGGGTGGTTGCAGCAGGTTTTCGTCACTTCACATGACCCTGGGACACTGTGACCGTTATAAATATGAATCAGTTGCCAAGCATCTGAATGTAAATCACAAGACCCGGGAGATGCTGCAACATTCCAACTGATTGGCGCTTCTTCTGGGTTCAGCAGAAGCGCCAGGATCAGTGCCGCTTTCCAGCTGATTGGTGCTTCTTCAGGGCTCAGCAGAAGCACCAGGATCAGTGCCGCTTTCCAGCTGATTGGCGCTTCTTCGGGGTTCAGCAGAAGCGCCAGGATCAGTGCCGCTTTCCAGCTGATTGGTGCTTCTTCAGGGCTCAGCAGAAGCACCAGGATCAGCGCCGAGCTCCAGCTGGAGCCTGGTGCTGATCCTGGCACTTCCGCTGAGCCCTGACATCCCCGAAGAAGCGCCGATCAGCTGGAAAGCGGCACTGATTCTGGCGCTTCCGCTGAGCCCTGCAGCTCCAGCCATCTCTCGTTCAGGCTTGTGCGGTGCTGCCACCGGTTCAGCTCATTCCCTTCCCCCGCTACCACTTTTCTAGGATGGTCGCGTACCACCTGCCAGGTGTCAATGTACCACAGGTGGTACCCGTACCACTGGTTGAAAAGCCTTGGACCAGATGACCTCCGTGGTCCCTCCCAACTCTGTTATTCTATTCTATATATCTGAATGGAACAAGTAGACCTTGACTTATAACGATTTGTACTGTATATAGGAATCGTTTGAAGTTACAACAGCGTTGAAAAAAAGTGACTTATTGGCCGTTTTTTTCACACGATCATTGCAGCATCGCCCTGGTCATGTGATCAAAATTTGGACATTTGACAACTGGCATGTATTTATGATGGTGGCAGTGCTCCCAGGATCATGGGAGCACCATTTGAGACCCTTCTGACAAATGAGGTCCATCGGGAAGTCAGCTTTACTTAACCACGCTATGAACTCAGCAATTGCAGTGATTGACTTAACAACTGTGGCAAGAAAGACTTTAGGAAGGGGGCAAAACCCACTTAACAACTGTTTTGCTTAGCAGCAGAAATTTTGGACTACCAGAATTGGGTAGATGTCAAAAAGAACAGTAGAGTTGTCCTATCTAGGCTGCCCAAAATATCTGGGTGGCCTTTAGAGGGCGAGAGTGAGACGTAGAAGACTCTCGGCTCTTTGCTGCCCTCTAATGGTGGCCTTAATTCTTGCAAACTTGAATGCACTGTCCCAAAATAGTTGCTTCCATAAAAGTAATTATCTATATAAACGCCAGCTATGCAAGCAAGCAGGCTCAAAAAGAAGACAGGAACAAGCATTTGTGAACGCTGGCTTGAAAGATCGTACTAGCAAAGCATAAAGGGCACCCCGAATGGGGTCATTTGAGCTTGCAAGTCACCTCTAAGGAAAGTGTACAATCAACAGAAGTTAAGCTGTCACTCAGAAGCCTATCTCTCCCTATTCTCTCAACTGAAAAGAAGTTTCATGCTATTTTAGACAATAGCCAGCCTTTATTCCCCCCCCCCATTCTTTCTGAGTATTATTTTACAAGCGGGGATTATAATTAAGGCAAGATTTGGTGCTTCATTTCAGGGCTTTGCAAAATGCAATATATATTTTTTTAGATCCTGTTCTCTGAAACTCAATTCAATGAGGGGACAATGATGGCTTTCAAAGGCAACTGCTCTCCTTAATTCAGGTTCACATCATTCACTATATATATATATAGTGTGTGTGTGTGTGTGTGATTTCTCCCAAAAGGAAGCTCTTACATATGTAGAACTATATTTAGACATTTATGCTAAATTGTTAGGCTGCAAACTAGACTGGCCATGTTTAAAATGCAGATTGAAAGACAATCTACTGATCTCTTTTTTAAAAAATTTTTTAAATTTAAAATTTTTTTTTTATTTTTACAACAAAGTGCTCAAGGCACACCGTGATGTTGGGGTAGACAATCATCCAAAAACAAAACATTTATACATAATTCAAGCAATACCTCTAGTATTCCCTCTCTTTTTCCCTTAAATAACATAATTTATTTAAAATAGTTCAATCTAGCTTAAATTTAATCAACCTATACCTGTTTCTAACACTTTTAAAAATTGATACAACCATGATCAAATTAACTTTAAATACAAACTTTATCAATTCGGGTATCCCTTCCAAATATATTCTAGTTCCTTAGTTTTTATCATAAATTTTATTTGATTCTTCTTCCACTAATAAATCTACTGATCTCTGCTGTTCTCGATGGGCTTTGTGGCTGATTCAGCATGGCTCTTCTTATATTCTTATGTTCTATGTTCTTAAAAGATGTCCAGAAATATTACCATGTTTTTCCCAAAAATAAGACCGGGTCCTTTTTTTTTTTGCCTCCAAAATTATCAATTATTGACCTTCCACAAAATAATGTTGGCCAACAAAGCTTTGTTCCCTTTGTTAGTCCTTCTCCTGCCTCTCTTGGGTCTGTTTTGAGTTACAGCCAGTGATGGGATTTAAAAAATACCTGAACATCCGGTTCTCTGCATGGTTGCAGGCCTGGGCCTCCAAGGCCTAGAATGGACTTCCGGAAGTGACATCCATGCACTTCCTGTGGGACCTGTGGGCTGTTCTAAGCCTGGGAGGCCACCACCAGGCCTAGAACGGACTTCTGGAAGTGACTTCCATGCACTTCCGGTGGGCCGTTCTTAGCCTGGGACCCCTCCGAGGCCTAGAACGGACTTCCAGAAGCAGCATGGGTTCAGCCGGTTCTCCAAACTCAACCAAATTTTGCTATCGGTTCTACCGAACTGGTGCAAACCAGCTGAATCCCACCACTGGTTACAACTCAAAGCTCGGTTATGGTTTGCGGATGTGCCAAGACCTAGAGCCCTGGCTCCCCAAAGGGAAAATTGTTGTCAGCTTGGGATTCAGTTGTGATAAAAGGCAAAGGAAGAGAAGACCAAGGGACAGAGATGTCTTTAAAAAAAAAAAAACAACAGACTGCAGCAAAAGCACTCTTGCTTTGCCATGAATTTATATTTATGGGCCATGTTGGTCAACTTCAGACCAACACTCAAGGAAGCAATACCCCAATCAAGAAACTGCCACAGAGCCATAAGTAAACAGCCCAGCCAAAGAATCCCTGAGACCATCCCCATCCAGACAGGCAAGACACTAGAATATAAACAGACAGCAAACAGCACTCCTTACTAGCATTGACGATGTTACCTAGTGAGAATAGAATAGAGCTGGAAGGGACCTTGGAGGTCTTCTAGTCCAGCCCCCTGCTCAAGCAGGAGAACCTATACCATCTCAGACCGGTGAATGTCCAGTCTCCTCTTAAAAATCTGCAGTGATGGAGCGCCCACGATTTCTGGAGGCAAGCTGTTCCACTGGTTGATTGTCCTCACTGTCAGGAAGTTTCTCCTTAATTCCAGGTTGCTTCTCTCTTTGATCAGTTTCCAACCATTGTTTCTTGTCCTTCCATCTGATGCTGTGGTGAACAACCTGACCCCCTCTGCCTTGTGGCAGCCCCTCAGATATTGGAACACTGCTATCATGTCTCCCCTATTTCTTCTTTTCTTAGTTAGGGTAATGAAACGTTTGCAAGAAAACAAGCAAGCTCAGAGAGCTCCAGGGACGCTTCATTTCAACCCTGGGCTACAAGTATTCTCATTCATGAGGCCATATTTATACAGCGAATTCTCCACTAGTGAAGCAGGTACCATCCACCCATGTGAAAGATACTCAAGACTACCATGTTTTATTCATCGCAGCTATCGTTTTTCCTGGATTCTCCGATACAAGCCTGCTCAAACAGAAACCTCGCCCAAGTTCAGTCGGTCGTCTTTTTAAGAGTTGAGGGATGGCAGTGCTTCCAGCCGAATTGACTGATTTACAGTTAAGGGTTGGGGGGGGGATATCCCTTTCCTCTGAGGTACTGTAAGTTAGCAGAAGCATTATTAGACCAGCGCCACACCATATTAAAAGAGCAGCGTGCCAAAGCACATGGGAAATACATTTCATTTCAGAGAAGGACAAAACTGTTCTTGCATGGGAACACCGTTAAATCTTCCAGCAGCAAGATCAGCCAGCTCTCTCTCCTGCACCGTCTGGAAATTACGTCGGCTAAATATTTGGCACAGGGGAAGGGTCTTGCAAACAGAACTGCCCTCTTCGGAAGAAAGAGGTTCTACAAATCTTACTGAACACCGCTGACAATGGCTAATAAAATAATAACAACAACAACAATAATTTTGGAAGGGACCTTGGAGGTCATGTAGTACAACCCCCTGCTCAGGCAGGAAACCCTATACCATTTCGGACAAATGGCTGTCCAGTCTCTTCTTAAAAACTTCCATTGTTGGAGCACTCACCGCTTCTGGAGGCAGGTTGTTCCACTGGTTAATTGTTCTAACTGTCAGGAAGTTTCTCCTTAGTTCTAGGTTGCTTCTCTCCTTGATTAGTTTCCATCTGTTGCTTCCTGTCCTGCCTTCAGGCGCTTTGGAGAATAGCTTGACTCCCTCTTCTTGGGGCAGCCCCTGAGAGATTGGCACACTGCTATCATGTCCCCCCTTGTCCTTCTTTTCATTAAACTAGACATACCCAATTCCAGCAACCGTTCCTTATATGTTTTAGCCTCCAGTCCACTAATCATCTTTGTTGCTCTTCTCTAGACTCTAGAAAGAGTACACAGAAGAGCAACAAAGATGATTAGAGGATAGGTGGGATGACTCCCATCCCCTTGGGATAGCAGGAGAAGCCTGGCGTAAAATGTTGCACGGACATTTACAGAATGACAGAACTGCACTCACTTCCCAGCAGCTAGCAAAATGTAATCAGGAACATCTCACGTCTATCGAGAGATGCGTCCGAAAATACAAACAAGATCACACAGATTTAGGCATGAGATGTTATTGAGAAGGGCGGATCGTGACAGATCAATTTTTTGAAGTCCTACTTGGCTGAAAAGTCAGGGGCAGCTAATCGGTACTAACAAACCAGCCAAAGTTCATAGATGATGGGGATACTTGGTAATATTGGAGGGGTCCTGTCTAGGGGAAACCTGCTGTATTGCTCAACTTTTACTCATTACAATATGAAATGCATCCGATAATTTAGGATCCTAGCAGAAACAAAATGCCTTGTATATATACAATTATTCCTTGACTTGCCACAGTTTGTTTCATGACTGTTTGAAGTGACTTATGACCATTTTTCACACTTACAACCTTTGCAGCATCCCCACGGTCAAGTGATTGACACCCAGTTGCTTGACCTCTGGTTCAAATCTATGATGTTTGCTGTGTCCTGGGGACATGGGATCCCCTTATGTGACCATCTGACAAGCAAAGTCAATGGGGAAGCCAGATTCACTTAACAACCGTGTTACTACCGTGTTTCCCTGAAAATGAGACCAGGTCTTGTTTTATTTTATTTTTTTGCCTCCAAAAGAGGCACCAGGTCTTATTTTTGAGGTAGGCTTTACCTCACCTCCGGCACCAACAGCCCCACCCAGCCAGTCCACTTCTTCTGGGGCCGAAGTTCTGCAGCTGCATTCGGGTCTGCATTTTGCAGTCAGGCCTTTCCAGTAGGCCTAAGCAGCCGAGTCCCGAGCTATGGATTGAACTACCATAGCTCGGTTCTTGGCTGCAGAGGCCTTCCAGAAAGCCCCGTGACTGAGAAATGTAGGCCTGGCTGCAGAACAGGCCTCAGAAGAAGAAGTGGGCCGGGGAGGAGAGGCCTGGCTGCAAGGAAAGCGGGTGCGGGGTGGGTGGGGCAGCTCCACATCCCTCCCTGCCGTAGCTTGATTTTTAGGTGTGTGCCTTTCCCCAAAACTAGGGCTTATTTTGGGGTAGGGCTTATATTAGGCCCACCCTCCAAACTCAAGCTAGGGCTTATTGTTGGCGTAGGCCTTACTTTTGGGGAAACACGGTAATGTAACAGCTTCAGGGATTCACTTAACGAATGAAACGGCAAGAAAAATCCTAAAATGGGGCAAAACTCACTTCACAAATTTGTCACTTGCCAACATAAATTCTGGGTTCAGTTGTGGTTCTTTAACCAAGGACCACTTGTATTAAAATCTTGGTTTGATACCTAATTGAGCCCAAACTTTCACGTTGATAATGAAAGGTCTTCAAGAAAACAACCAGGGCCTTAAGGACCCCATGTATCCGAGAATAACCATTTAAATCCTCCTATGAATGTTTGCCTTCCTCTCAAATAATTATTCTTCGGCTACTGCTATGAAAGGAAAAATTGGCATTTTAGGATCCAGCCAGAAATGAGATTTATCTCAAGCAATGCCAACTATAGCAGTACTTAAGCTACATACAACAATACTGTACACATCTTTGGAGCTGGCCTTTCCAGTCCCATCCTGCATTAAATCTATTGTACCTTAAAAATTTCTCCCAAGAAAATTAGCCAAGGTAGATACTACACAGAATGAGAAAGGATTGGAATGTAATTTGTTATCATTCTTATTCCTGCTGCCGAAGCATTTTGATCATATCTGCCTCAAAATGTTCTGTTCCTTGGAACAGGCTCCCTTTTTAACACTGATATTAGTATCTATTAACAGTGATAGTGAATTCTGCTTCTCACTTATGCAGGAATGGATTTTATTTTATTTTTTTATTTTTAAGAACCTGACATTCATTGTTTGCATACAAGATTGCCGCACAGATGTAACAGTGCTGCTACCTAAGAGTCTGGATTACAATACATTTTATAGACCAAATTAATACTGTCTGGAGCATATTTTAAGGGAAATTGAAATGGAGGGAAGGCAAATGCCACTGTTTTAAAAAGACAGGTTTGGCAGCTCTGCAAACCTGCTAACATTGTCTTTCCATATAAAGCCTACTTTTCTAACAGCAAAAATGTCTGCATCATTCATAAAAGATAATAACTGTCTTGGCAGCAGTGCCCTCCAAGCAAAGATGATGCAATTCATAAAGTCCCTACAATATTCCTGGTAACCACAGAGCAGGTGACACCGTTTCCACGGAGAAGACATTAAAAACTAGAGGGCCTCACCTACTGATCTGTATTATTTGCACAGGTAGCTGTGGCAAAATTGAGCCAGGCTGATGTGTAAATTAAAAAAGACCAAGATGTTGAGACTCTAGAAAGAGTACAGAGAAGAGCAACAAAGATGATTAGGGGACTGGAAGCTAAAACATTCAAGGAACGGTTGCTGGAATTGGGTATGTCTAGTTTAAGGAAGAGAAGGACCAGGGGTGACAAGATAGCAAAGCTCCAATATCTCAGAAGAGGGAGTCAAGCTGTTCTCCAAAGCGCCTGAAGGCAGGACAAGAAGAAATGGATGGAAACTAATCAAGGAGAGAAGCAACCTAGAACTAAGGAGGAACATCCTGACAGTTAGAACAATTAACCAGTGGAACAACCTGCCTCCAGAAGCGGTGAATGCTCCAACACTGGAAGTTTTTAAGAAGAGACTGGACAGCCATTTGTCTGAAATGGTATAATGTTTCCTGCCTGAGCAGGGAGCTGGACTAGATGACCTCCAAGGTCCCTTCTAACTTTATTACTATTACTATTATTATTATTATTATTATTATTATTATTATTATTATTATTATTATTATTATTATTATTATTATTATTATTATTATTATACAATGGAAGAAGTCGCTTCTAAACTTGGCCACTTTAAGACTTGTGGACTTCAACTCCCAGAATTCTTCAGCCAGCCAGGCTGTCTTAATTTAATTTAATTTAATTTTTCGGACTTATATGCCGCTCCTCTCCGAAGACTAGGAGCGGCTTACAACATAAACAAAACAATACTTCAAAACTAAGTCCAAATCTAAAAATCTAAAAACCCCATGGATGGGGCTTTGCTTGTTTGTGCATGCTACAGCCCAGTACCGGTCCACGGATCAGGGGTTAGGGACCCCCCCCAAAAAAGGTCCCATCATATATTTTCTTGTTTCACTGAATTCTGAAACGCAGAGACACTCTGCAAACGATCCTGAATAGCAATCCTTCTTCTAATGCTGAATTGGAGCCATACTTAAACACCCAGTCCTCTCTGTGTAAACATTAAGGCAATCCCAATGAAAGGAAAAGCAAAGACGTCCTATAATTTCCTTCCATTGTGAGAAATATAGTAGCGCGTAAAGGGAGCATTAGACTCAAAAGCTCCAATTCCCTAGAAATCACACTTTAAAAGACCCTTGATCGGGATATCCTTTAAAGAATAGGAAACAAATAAATGCAGAAAGGTTTTTTGGGGGTTTTTTTGCCTTCCAGAGAATGGCGTACATCAATTGGGCTGAGTAAGCTAACAATATAGCAAGCTAGTAATAACGATCATTTATTCAACTTGTATGTTGCCCTCCTCACTTTCAAAGTGAAGTAACAGCTGTTTATCCCTCGTGGGTCTGAAGCTGTTTAAAAAGTTTCTGACATCTTTTTGAAGTCTCAATTTTTTAAAAAAAAAATCATAACCCTTAGACTTAAAATAGTGGGGGTGGGGGGGAACAACTTCAGCAATCCGTGCAGCTTTTCCCGAGAGTAAGGCCCACTGAGTCTCTTAGGACTTGAATTGCCCTGCTACAGTTTTCCCTATAAGTGTTGCAATTTTGTACGTTTAAGGTACCGTAGCAACTGTCAGCTGATTGTGTTTGTATGTGGTGTGAATGAAAATTAATTTTAAATTTTTAAATTTTTATTGTATTATTGTATTGTTGTTGTGAGCCGCCCTGGGTCTTAGGAGAAGGGCGGCATATAAATTTGATTAAACTTAAACTTAAACTTTATTATGCGTTTGTGGGTTTTCATGAAACGACGCTTTAAATGCTACCAAGTTCCATGACTTCCAAAGCGGGCGTGCTAAGTTTCATTACTTTCAATTTTCCAAACTCCAGCGAAAAACACGGGAAAGGAAATATATGCATATGCTGCCTCCGGGATATCAGGATTTCATTTATTTATTTTTGGATTTCAGCAGTCCTGAGGCATGCATTCACTTCACTTCCACCCCAAGCCAACTGATGTAATTAGGAAGTTTTTTCCGTTTCTTAATTTTGAAACAGAAAAGCGAGAAGATTTCATGTGCTGTGTCCAGTCATCCGCCTTTGCTTGGTTACTTAGCCCTGCTTAACCTGTTGCTCTTCCTCCCAACAACTTCGCAGGCATTGAAAGGCATCAGTTACCCATTCTAATTACATTAATGAGCCTTATTCTCACTCATTGTATTTCAAAGAAGGGCTGTTTCCCCCCCCTTTTTTTTCTTTGCAATCTCTCCCACATTGTGGTCTCCGAACACAATTCAAAGTGTTGGTTATGACCTATAAAGCCCTTTATGGCAATGGACCAGGATACTTGCGGGACCGTCTTCTGCCTCATGAATCCCAGCGACCGGTTAGGGCACATAGGGTTGGCCTCCTACGGGTCCCGTCTGTCAGACAATGCCATCTGGCGGGGCCTAGGGCAAGGGCCTTCTCTGTTGCTGCCCCAGCCCTCTGGAACCAGCTTCCCTCAGAGGTTCGTACTGCTTCCTCCCTCCTAGCTTTCCAGAAATTGTTAAAGACGCACTTATGCCGACAGGCTTGGGGTGTATGAGCTGTGCTCTGCCCCTGGGCCTAGGAATGTCCCTCCATCAGCGAATGTGAGTTGACTGAGCTTGTATGTTGTATGAATGTGATTAATTTTATTGTTATAATTTCATTGCATTGTTTGTAAGCCGCCCTGGGTCCTAGGAGAAGGGCGGCATATAAGTTCGAGTAATAAATAAATAAATTATAACTTCCATGAAAATGGAAGGAAGGCAGGCAGGCAGGCAGGCAGGCAGGCAGGCAGGCAGGCAGGCAGGAAGGAAGGAAGGAAGGAAGGAAGGAAGGAAGGAAGGAAGGAAGGAAGGAAGGAAGGAAGGAATGGAAGCAGGGGAGAGGAGGGAGGGGGAAAGGAAGGAAGAAAGGGAGGGAGGGAGGAAGGAATGGAGGAAGGAAAGAGGAAGGAGGGAGGGAGGAAGGAAGGGAGAGAGGGAGGAAGGAAGGAAGGAAGGAATGGAAGCAGGGGAGTGGAGGGAGGGACGGGGAAGGAAAGAAGTAAAGAAGGGAGGGAGGGAGGGAGGGAGTGAGGAAAGGAAGAAAGGAAGGAAGGAAGGAATGAAGGGAGGGAGGGAGGGAGGAAGGATCAAACAGTCCCAGAAAGGCAAGCAAATATTCGTTAAAAAGCTAAGCCTCTTCCTGTAAGTTGTTGAGCATTGCTTTTTTTTTTCCTTGTCCATGCCCACCCTTGAGACACATTGAATACCCCCCCCCCAATAACAACACACCAGAAACTGATCCTTCATGCTTTGGGGAAGGATCATGAACATCAATGCCATCTGGTTCCCCATTTGGAAAGCTGCAGAAGCTGCGACTGATAAAACCCGTCAGTGTTCAAATGGCACTTGTTGAGGTTTGGAAAGTTCACGTATGCTATTTATGTAACTCCCCACCTGTTAGGCTTGCAATTCTGCTAAAGTTTTTTTACAAAATCAGAAAATAGCATTGAGATGAAAAAGCACAAGACTTTATCTGGCTGGATAACCTACAGTGCTTTTACAAATCCAAGGCACACAACTGCCGCGTTAATAAATTTACTGGTCGAGTATACAACGATGCCAGCTTTTAAAAACAAAACCCGACGGGGAGTATAGAGTCCCCAGCATTAAGCTCTAACCTTCCCATTTAGTCTATCATAGATTCTCTCAAACCAAGTTAAGAAACAAAAGTAGACCCTCAAAAGAGCCCATCTCATTTATTAGTCTTCCCTTACAGAGGTCTGCTATCAAGTTCTGGATGTCTCTTGAATTCCCAGATCAAGGGGGTTATATAAACCAGGATGAATTTGAAATCGTTTTTAGAGGCGAGAACTTTTCACAACTGAAGTCACTTGCGCCATGTTCTCAAGCAGCTAGGCAGGGTTGCCTGAAGGTTATCTGAAGTTGCTGGAAGGCTGAATCGTTGCAACCCCAACACTCCCAACCATTTCAGACAACCTTCGGGTCACCTCCGCACATCTAACCGGATTCAAATCTAAGATTATTTTAGCCATTTTGAATTCCTCTCAAGTGGGTGACTTAGCAAACTAATATCAGATGAATGGCATCTAGACCAAGATCAGCCACAGCTATTATTAACCAGACTGTGTGTTTTATTTATAATTTTAAGATGGAAACCTTTTTTGGGGGGGGGGGGACTCAAATAAATATATCATTTCCTGGCAAAGGTTTTCAAACTGCAATTAACTTTGTCTCCAGGAAGAGCTAACTGAAGTGTGCCAAAACAAAATACAGGTTGAAATGCTGCATAAGGCAAAATTGCAGACAGCAAAATTGTTATCTATTTCCATCCCCTTATATATAATATATATACCGGTATCCCACAAACTGTGTGTATATATTGCTTCCACCAAAATGCTTACTGGGCACATCCAAATATGCATATGGAAAAAGCACATGATAAAAGTTTGCCCTCAGTAAACTAACAGATCTCAAAACATAAAGCCCACAGCCTTCGCACCGGGCCTCTATACATTGGAACCAAATTTGCACATTTAAGAAGAAAAATGCAAACGTAAGAGTTTTTTCCTCTGTTTCAAACTACTTAGGAAAGCTATATTCCTGAGATAGCATCTGCATTCACCAGCACCCATTTCTCTATAATGGAATTTCAGCCGTGCTGCTCTAGATAATGCAGTTATTTACTATAGCTCAACTGTGACAACACAGTTAAATGGCTTCTTCCCCACAAGATAAACGCCGAAAAGAATTGACTAATTCAGAACCAAATATTCTTTCTTCTGGGCTGGTAAGGTCAGATCAAAAGGAAGAAGAGATTATCTACTGAATGACTGAACAGGTCAAATTTGGGAGTGCTTTATCTATATATTGAGTTTGACGCAATATATATATATATATAAGGCCACCAGTCTCCTCGCAGGTGCCTTTGATGCAACTTAAATTCATTTCATTTATTGGATTTCTATGCCGCCCTATTCCAGAAACTCAGGGCGGCTCATAGCATGAATAGAAATCTAACATTAAAATACATATATAAAAAGAACCCCTGAATTAAAAAACCAATCATCCAACAAACATGGACACAAACATACACTGGTTAGGGGCAAGATGTTAACTGCCCCAGGCCTGTCGGCAAATATGTGTCTTGAGCAGTTTACAAAAGGCGGAGAGGGTGGAGGCGATACGGATCTCCGGGGGGAGTTGATTCCAGAGGGCCGGGGCCGCAACAGAGAAGGCTCTTCCCCTAGGCCCTGCCAGGCGACACTGTCTGGCTGACGGGACCTGGAGAAGGCCGACTCTGTGGGCCCTAACCGGTCGCTGGGTTTCATGCGGCAGCAGACGGTCCCGGTAAGTAACCTGGTCCGATGCCATGTAGGGTTTTATAGGTCATAACCAACACTTTGAATTGCGTTCGGAGACCAATTGGCAGCCAATGCAACTCGCGGAGTGATGCCGAAATGTGGGCATTTCTGGGCAGGCCCAGCACTGCTCGCGCGGCTGGCTGCATTCTGCATTACCTGAAGTCTCCGAACGCTTTTCAAAGGTAGCCCCATGTAGAAGAAGAAATCACAAAACAGGTCAGGCTGAATGTTTCCACGAAGAGGTGGTCTCCAAATCTAAAGGACATTTCCGGATTTAATGAACGTTTTCTTCCCACTCTTCAGAGGAAGAGTGAAAAACATCACAACAAGGAGGCCTGGCTATTCCTCCCCAACACAACCAGAGTGTGTGACACCGGTATTCAGTATTAGTTGCACCGCAACTGAAGGACCTATTAAATGAAGACTCACTGACCTCTGGTTTGTAGAAAACATGAGCTATTGTTAACTCCAGATTATTTTGCCTTTCTCAGGGCTAGTCCAGGTTAATGGAATTGGGAGTGCCACAGGCCAGGGGACAATGTTTTAGTTGCAATCTGACCTCAGAGAGGGAGAATTCAAATGCTTTCAGATGGGCTCTTGAGAGTCAAGGGCAATAAATGCAGCCAGTGTTCTCTGGGATCAGATTCTGGAAGGGACCTCAAAAAAAAAAAAAATGGGTAAAAACCAGTCCTGCTTCTCCCATGGAAATGGTTCCCAAGAATGGGAGAAGCTGCATCTGGCAGGAGTTTCATTTTGCCAGAGGGAATCTTGGTTGCGGAGATTACTTAGTTCTTTCAACAATGAGTTTTCTGGACAGAAATCCCTCCAACATTGGGGCTTTGGAATCGTCAAAGATATTCAGGAAGAATCACATTCCCTTGCTGTTTATAGTTATCCCTGCTCCTCTTGACATAGAGATGTGTTTGTGCAAAGGCATGGATATTCTGAGCAATGAGGCTCTGAAAAAGGCGGGGTCCCTCTTAACTTTTTGTGTTTTTTTTGTTAGGCATGTGGCTTATGGATGAGATTCTGATTTCCATCATGGAAAACCCATAAGGTAATTTCCCTCTCTTTTCTATGCAAGATTCCAGAGTCTGCAAAGTTAACCAGGAATCATACAATGCTAATAAATAATGTGCACTTCTTCTAGTGGCCTAATTTATATCATGCTAATCTTGGCAATTAAACCCAAGAAGTATTCAATTTATTTTACAGGTTAAGGTTATTCCATTTTCTCCCAAATTTTCCACTGAAATTCTCCCTCCCTCTCTCCCCCCCCTCTCTCTGTCTGTCTCTCTGTCTCTCAGATACAGAAATGAAACTGTAGGGCTGTCATTCAAAAGCTCAGTTGTCCCATGCAACTGAACTGAGTTTTAGCCTTTTGCAAGCGTGACTTTGTGATTTTTTACTAATAATAATAATAATAATAATAATAATAATAATAATAATAATAATAATAATAATAATAATAACATCATTCCCCTTATGTGTTTGCCTGTGTTTGTATATGGGGGACAATTGTACATTTAATTGTGGCTTTCTGTCAGCATTTGATGTATGGCTCAATGTGACAGGGAGGGAAGCTAAGGTTTGGGGACACCTCTGTTAATATCCAGCATGTATTCACTGCCTGTCAGTAGGAATCCACTTCTACATAGAGCAATTGTTTTTTCCACTTTTAAACATCTTGGCTTATGTAACAGCAGGATAAAGAATGGAAAAAGGGGGCCTGATTATTATACAATACCTGTTACCCCACTTACATTCTTTTTTTTTTTGCATACAAATAAATTTATTTTCAAAACAAAAAATGAATTGCTGAATTTCTTCAATGACATAAATTAATTTTCCAACTTGCAATCAACACATTGTATTATTCCCCAAATGACTGCAAAACACAATTACACCAGGCAGTACTGATATGCCCTTGAATTTTACTGGAGGAGGGATGTGCAAGTGCCCACAGCAGCACATCCTTTACATCTCACATCATTTGGCAAGACAGAAAACAGATGACAGATCCTTACTTACATTCTTGTTTGTTAACACGGTAGGTATTCTTTCTCAGACCTAAGACTAGTTTGGAACAATTGCAAACTAAGGAATTTGTTTTTAGATCTTGCTGATCTCTATCTCAAGGAAGGTCAAAAGTGAAGAGATCTCAACTCTGCATGCCGGGTCAAAAAACTGGAGAAATATGATATGGGGGACACAAAAATACAATAAGGTCAGCTGCTTGTGGAGGATCTGCCTGATGAAGGATCTTTTCTCCACTGCCTAAGTTACAGATTTATTCACGCCTTCCTGAAGTCACTTAAAGGTAAGATCTGTTTATTGCCTCTGTTCCTTGTCCCCTCCCCAGCCTCCTTCCATGATCACTTGAAACACCAAGAGACTGCCCTTGGACAGTATCAGAATAAAGCAGAAGATATTACTTTAAGCCAGGTACAGCTAAGACCCACTTAAGTCTCCCCTGTGAAAAAGAGGACTAGGGAGATAGACAAGGCTCTTGATACAAGGTGTTGTACTGAATGTATTAGTTGTACAAAGGCAGGGAGTGGTGTGGGGCCTGAGGAATGGTACCTGGGGGGAGGAGGGAGGGTGAAGGATCCTATCTTCACCTCCCAGGTACCACTCCTCAGCCCCCACACACAACAGGTGTAACAGGAATGGGAGGGAGACGCGGGCCTTGCCTGCCTGCGGTAAAGCAGATGACTCCTTTGCCCAGTGCTTCCGCCTTCCTTCCTTCCTCCAATCAGCTCCCTCTGCTCCCAAACAGGTCCAGCCAGTAGTGCCAAATCAAGCTGTTCCCTTGCTGGTAGGTGCAGGCCAGCTTCCCTATAACATGCCTTCGGGATGTGGGTCCCTCAAATAGCAATTACCCCAGATAATGAGGAGTCAGACTCAACCTATTTCTGATGGGTACAGGTGTGTGGCTGAAAGTAACCAGGACGTGGAGGGGGGGAGGCAAAACCTGCAACAAGGAGGAGAGGAATGGTTTGGTGTGGGTTTGTGTGTGGATCGGGCAACTCAAGGCTCCCTTGGCTGGAATGCCACGCTCTGGGTCCTGTAGCCTAGGAATGCCCCGGGGTCCAGCTTCATCCATCCATTGGCCATCCTCTGCAGCCACCCAACCATGCAGACACCTCCATAGGGCAAATGGAAGTCTCCTGGAAGCCCTGTCCCTTTCAGGGTGCAAATTCTGCTCTCCTAGAACCCCTGCCCCGTTCAGGGTGCAAATTCAGCTCTCCTGGAACCCTTGCCTCATTCAGGGTGCAAATTCTGCTCTCCTTGGACCCCTGCCCCATTCAGGGTGCAAATTCTGCTCTCCTTGGACCCCTGCCCCATTCAGGGTGCAAATTCTGCTCTCCTTGGACCCCTGCCCCGTTCAGGGTGCAAATTCTGCTCTCCTTGGACCCCTGCCCCATTCAGGGTGCAAATTCTGCTCTCCTTGGACCCCTGCCCCATTCAGGATGCAAATTCTGCTCTCCTTGAACCCTTGCCTCATTCAGGGTGCAAAATCTGCTCTCCTTGGACCCCTGCCCCATTCAGGGTACAAATTCTGCTCTCCTTGGACCCTTGCCCCATTCAGGGTGCAAATTCTGCTCTCCTTCAACACCTGCCCAAGCCACAGGAAAGCTAGATAAACCCAACAGCTACCATAAGCTACACGAGCACACGCACAGCCTCGAACCAATTACTACTAGGTCCTACCGGTGAGAGGCTGCCAAACACTGGGGGGAGGGGAGGGGGGAAATAGGCGGGCGGGGGAAGGGGAGAGGCAGACTTCCTGCAGAGTTCGGGGCTGAGCCTGGGAAACATGGGGGGGGGAGAGAAAGAAAAGGGTCTTCTTACCTGCTTGCTGTACTTGCTGCTGGCCTGACAGCTGTACTCGGAGCAGTGGTCCGACCCGATGGAGATGTTGTCCCCCGCCCCCACGAAGGTGTTGGCCGGCGGCAGGTCCTGCACCGCCTGGTGCTTTTTCCCGGCGGTGGGCGACTGGGGGTGAAGCTGGACGGTGGGCAAAGGCGAGCTGGATTTATAATGCCGGGCCAAATCCGGACTGCCGGGCCCTCCGTTGACCGAGCGGTAGCGGCTTAAAGCCGGGCTGCCGGCGGCCGACAGTTTCTCGTGCACGCTGTCGTAGCGCTGCCCGTTGGGCTTGGAAGCCTCGACGGTGACGATGCTGCTGTAGAGGGGCTGCTTGCCCCCTCCCCCTTTCTTGCCCTTGCGGTCCTTCTTGGGCTTCTTGGCCTTGTCGTGGGGCTGCGGGGTGAAGAAGTCCGCCTGGTCCTTCTTGCCCGCCTCGTAGCCGCCGTGCTTGCCCTTGGAGCGGCAGTAGCGAGCCAGGACCACCACCAGGATCAGCAGCACCACCGCCATCACGCCGGCCACCACGCCCACCACGATGCTCAGCCGCTGCTTGCTCAGCTCGTAGCTGGGGTCGCCGGCGATGTCCCGGCCCAGGGGCGTGTGCAAGCTCCGGGCCACTTGGCTCTCCACCGCGCTGGCGTTGGCCAAGCTCTCGTTGACGAAGACGTGGAGCAGAGCCGTGGTGGCTTGAGCCGGCTGGCCGCTGTCGTTGACCTGCACCACCAGGCGGTGCAAGCCGTAGTGTTTGGGGGCCAGCTTGGCCACCAGCGAGACCACCCCGCTGGCCGGGTCGATCTCGAAGAGTTTGAAAGGGTTGCCCCCCACCAAGCTGTAGCTCAGCTCGGCGTTCTGGCCCGCGTCGGCGTCTCGGGCTTGCAGGGCCGCCACCACGGAGCGCGGGCTGCTGGAAGGCGGCAGGACGGTGTAGGAGCTGTTGGCGGGCGAGGTGACGGCCGGCGCGTTGTCGTTCTCGTCCATGACGAAGAGCGAGACGGTGGCCGTGGCCGAGAGCGCCGGCTCGCCTCCGTCCACCGCCTTGACGCGGAAGGTGTAGCTGGTTTGCAACTCCCGGTCGAAGGAGACGGTGGAGTAGATGGTGCCCGTGTCGTTCTCGATGGAGAAGATGCTCGGGTCCGACGCGGAGCCCTGGCCCGCTTCTGGCGCGCCCCCGCCGGGCTGGATGGCCAAGCTGAGCTGAGCGTTGCGCCCTTGGTCGGCATCCATCACCGTCACCATGCCCACCGGGCTGTTGGGCTGCAGGTTCTCCTTGACGTAGAAGGTGAAGACGTCCTGCATGAAGCGGGGCTCGTTGTCGTTGCGGTCGCCCACCCGCACCACCACCAGGGCCGAGCCCTGCAGAGAAGGCACCCCCTTGTCCCTGGCCGTGACTTGGAACTCGTAAGTGTCCCGCTGCTCGCGATCCAACACCGCCTGGACGCGCAAGTCGCCCGACTCCGGGTCGATGGTGAAGAGCCCCGAGGGCGCCTCGGCTGCCAAAGGCGAGGGCTCCAGCGAGTAAGCCAGCTCGGCGTTCTTGCCGCTGTCCGCGTCGGTAGCCAGCACGGTGGCCACCCGCTCGCCCGGGGCGTTGTTCTCCGGAAAGGGCACTTCCAAGACGGGCTGGCTGAAGACGGGCGGGTTGTCATTGGTGTCGGCCACCCGGACCAGCAGCGAGTTGTTGCTGGAGAGGCTGGGGCTGCCGGAGTCGACGGCCACGATGACCACGTTGTACTCCCGCAAGGCCTCGTAGTCCAGCGGGGCCGAGGTGTGGAGGAAGTACTTGCGCTTGTTCTGCGCCTCGCCCTCCGCCTCGCTGGCCGGCTTGAGCTGGAAGGGCACGTCGCCCACCACGGTGCAGGTCACCACGCCGTTCTCCCCTTCGTCGCGGTCCGAGACCTGCACCAGGGCGATGGGGGTGTCCACCAGCACGTCTTCGGCCACGCTGGCCACCCCGTCGCGCAGCGGGATGCGCCCGATCTTACGGATGTCGATGGTGGGCACGTTGTCGTTCTCGTCGCGGATGGTCAGCACCACCGTGGCCTTGTCGTTCTTGGGCGGCTGTCCGCGGTCGCGGGCCATGACGGTGAAGCGCAGCTGGCTCACCTCCTCGCGGTCGATGCGGTGCAGGACGCTAAGCCAGCCCGACGACTCGTCCAGGCGCAGCAGGCGCCTGACCGACTCGGTGGCCGCCCCGAAGACGTACTCGATCTGCCCGTTCACCCCGGCGTCGGAATCGGCCGCCCGCAGCTGCAGGATCGGCGTGCCCGGGCTGCTGTTCTCGGCCAGATCCGCCTCGTAGACGCTCTTCTCGAAGCGAGGGCTATTGTCGTTCACGTCGGTGATCAGCACGCGGAGGATGGCCTGCGAGGAGCGCGCCGGCTCCCCGCCGTCCCGCACCCGCAGGCTCAGCTCGTAGGAGTCCCTCTGCTCGCGATCCAGAGCGCCTTTGACGATCAGCTGGGGCTGCTTCTCGCCGTCGGGGGTGTCGGCCACCTGCAGCTCGAAGACGCTGCTCCGAGCCGGGCCGTCGGTCTCCTGCCTCCTCTTGCCGCCGCCGCCGCCGCCACTGGGATAGAGGGCCCCGTCGGAAGCGGCGGCGGCGGCGGCAGCTGCCACCGTGGCCCCCGCGCCGCGCCTGCCGGCCTCCCCCCCGGGCTCCTGCAGCAGTTCGTAGCGGTCGATGCCGTTGCGGCCGAAGTCGCGGTCGGTGGCGGTGGGGAGCAGGTACAGGGTCCCCACCGGGCGGTTCTCCTCGACGGTGAGGGTCAGCACCGGGGAAGGGAAAGTCGGCGTGTTGTCGTTGATGTCCAGGATGACGACCCGGCCTTCGAAGAGGTCGACCCAGCTCTGCGAGGGCCCGATGACCGACACCTCGAAGTCCAGAAAGCACTCGTTCTCGTCGAAGATCATTTGACACTGCGCCAGCTTCTCGCGGTCGATGCGCCGCTCCGTGGTGCTCAGTTCGCCCGTCATGTTGTCGATTTTCAAATATTCCGAGCCGGATTCCAAGCTGAACGTCACCTCGCCCGAGCCGGTGACGATGCCCAGGTCCGAAGCCACGTTCCCGATCCGGATATCGGCCGGCCCTTCCTCGGCCAAGCGGTATCGCAGCACTTGCTTAGCCGCCGCCAGGCTGATCCAAAACGGCGGCGGCAAAAGCAGCAGAAGCCAGCAGCAGCAGCAGCAGTAGGAGCGCGGTTGCACCAAACCCAGAAGCGCCGGCATCTTCCACATCTTGCAGGACGCCCCCTCAGCCCAGCCCAGCCCACCCACACCCCACTCCACGGACAGGCTGTCCCCTTCTCCGGCCAAAAGACCACCACCTTGCCCCCTCCCCCGCCCCCCGCAGCAGCCCTACGAGGCAAACCAAAAACCAAAAAAAAAAAAAACACGGCCGCTCCTCGTCCCCTCTTCTTTGCCACCCTTCCCAATCCCTCTGCTGCTGGTTGCTGCTGCTCGGCCAGCCGAGAGACAGAGAGAGGGGGGGGGAGGGAAGAAAAAAAAGGAAAAAAAAAAAAAGCAAGCCTCGGTGGTCGGGCTGAAGTTCAATTATAAAATCCTTGCCGGCTTGGGCCAAAAAAAAAACTTCGCGTCTCCCATCCTCTTTGGTGCAATAGGTGGAAAAAAAAGGGGAGGGAACAAGAAGAAGAAGAAGAAGAAGCCGGGATGGCGCACCTCTGTGTGTGTGTGTGTGTGAGAGAGAGAGAGAGAGAGAGAGAGATTGGGTTGGGGGGGGGGAAGAGAAGCAAGAGAGCCTGGTTTGACCGGAGGCTCTCCTTTCCCCTCTCCTCGCCTTCTCCTCTGCTCCTGCCTTCTGCAGTTGCTCTCTCCTCACAGTTCACGGGGCAAATGTGTGGCTGGGCTTTTTTCAAAAAAGCTGCATCTCCGCAGATAGGTTGGGGAGGAATTCCGCCTCTTCCTCCTCCTTAGCCGCCGCCTCCTCCTCCTCCTCTCCCGCTCCTCCTCCAACGGCGCTGGAATCACTTCGCAAGGTTGGCGAGGGAAAGGAAAAAAAAAAAGCCAGAGGTACGACAAGCAGGGAAAAGATCAGAATCCGGCTTCGCTTTGCCGCTGTTCCCCACCCACCCTCTCTCTCTTTCTCTCTCTCTCTCTCTCCTCTCCTCTCTCTTTCCTCTTCTCTAGTTCAGTTCACTTCTCCCTCTCTCTTTCTCTCTCTCTCTCTCTGCCTATCTCCGGTCTTGACTCTCTCGTTCTGCGCCGAGATGTTATAGCTCTCGCCTCTCCGAAGCTCGGCACAGAAAAGGCTGGGGGAGAGAGAGGGGGGGCGGTGGGGGGGGTCTGAGTCAATCGCTTCATTCAAACAGCGCTGATGTCCGGCAGAAAAAGGAGGCGGGAGGGCGCAGCAGCCCCCACTCTCTCTCTCTCTCTCTCTCTCTCTCTCTCTCTCTCTCTCTCTCAGCGCTAGAATAGATAGTGGTAGGTGATTTTTCTTTCTTTCTTTTTTAAGCCTCCGGAGAACCCAAGCAAATCTACCGCCTCCGGGGCTGACAGCTGAAGCTATTTATGTATTTGGAGGTGGGGGGGGGAGAGAGAAGAGTGGTTCTTGGTTTACGGAGCAGCTCCGGAGCCATCCCGTTTTGGTTTGCCCCCCACCCACTCCCTAAAAATCCAATTTTTCGGAAGCTGAACTCCTTAAAAGAGGTTCCTCCTCCTCCTCCTCCTCCCCCTCCTCCTTCTTCTTCTTCAAAAAAAAAAAAAAAGAGCGAGGGGGCAAAGAGGGAGGGAGGGAGGGAGGAAGCACAACCAACCCACAACTCTGCGCAAGGTCATGAGTTCCCAAAGCGAGACGGTGCCCAAAAGCTTGCCAGATAGATTCGGCCAGAACCGTAAATGGAGCTGGAGATGTTGGGAGGAGGGGAAAGAAGGAGGAGGAGGAGGAGGGAAAAAAAAGCTGGATTTCTCGCCTCCTGGCTCGGCCAGGCGTTGCAACTTTGCTCTCGCCTCCGCAGCTTGTGTGTGTGTGTGTGCGCGCGCGCGCGTTTGCGTGCTTGCGTTGTGTGTGTGTGTGTGTGTTTCCCCCCCCCCGCGCTCTTACCTGCGTTGTGTCAGAGGACTCGGCGGCGGCGGCTGCAGCGCCTGGAGAGCGGATTCACAAAAAAGCGAACTGCAGACTCGCCGTTTTCTCCCTCGCTGTCCCAATGCAGGTAAACCGGCACTCTAGTTCACCTCTCGCCCTCCACTCCCGTTCAAAGGTCATGGCAGTGTGTGTGTGTGTGTGGGTTGGGGGTGCTTGCGACAAAGGCGATTATCTAGGACACCCACCCCACCCCCCCAAAAAAATACCCCTTCTTTAATATAGCGCGTAATAGCCAAGCTTGGAAGAGAATCGAACCAGGGGAAGGGGGGGTGTAAAAGCGAAGCTGCTTCCCACGTGAATGGCACCGCCGGTGCTTAATTGCATCCGTAATTATGAAACTTGGAGGGGAGGGGGGTGAAGAGAGAGAGGGGGGGCATAAACCCCCAAATCACTGAGATCCGAAAGGCTGCGGCGGATTAGCTTTGCGGGAGTAATCCAGGCCGAGTCCTACTAATTTGTGAATGAAAAGCGAGCCGAGTCCGTAGTTTCCCTTCTCCGGCGGAGCTCCGCAATTGTGTTTTGTTTGTCGAGCCCCCCCACCCGTTCCTCCCCCCCCTGCACCGGCTCGTCTCGCTCAAGTGGGCTGGTTGCTGCAAGAGAGCTCGGGGGCGCCCTCCCTCCCCCCGTTTTTTTCCCCAAACACTCGCACACTAACGCTCAGAGAGAGAGAGAAAGAGAAAGAGAGGTTGACGCTTGGCCAAGGGCCGTGGAAGGAAGGAAGGAGGGAAGGGAAAGAAGGAGAAGAAAGAGAAGCGAAGGAAGGAAAGAGAAGAAAGAAGGGAAGGAAGGAAGGAAGGAGAAGAAAGAGAAGGGAAAGGAGGGAGGGGGAAGGGAAGGAAGGAGAGAAGGAAGGAGAAGAAAGAGAAAGGAAGGAAGAAGAAAGAGAAAGGAAGGAAGGAGAAGAAAGAGAAAGGAAGGAAGGAGAAGAGAAGGGAAGGAAGGAAGGAGAAGAAAGAGAAGGGAAGGAAGGAAGGAGAAGAAAGAGAAGGGAAGGAAGGAAGGAAGGAAGGAGAAGAAAGAAGGGAAGGAAGGAAGGAAGAAGGGAAAGGATGGAAGGAAGGAAGAAAAAGAAGGAAGGAAGGAAGGAAGGAGCAGACTCGCAAGTTTTGGGCCCGAGTGGCGGAGAAACGGCCGAGAAAAGGAAAAAGAAAGAAAGAAAGAAAGAGAGAGAGAGAGAAAGAACCCCCAACTCAGCGGCTGGGCTCCTGCAGCAGAGAAGCCTGGGAAGGCGGAGCCAGCAGAGAGGGAGGGGCGGAGTCAAGAGGCGCTGAGCCTGGCGCTCTATACATGCTTCCCCGTTTACCCTCCGGCGACAGGTGGCGGCTGGGGGGGGAGGGGGGGTCAAGGGGAGAGCGGGTCCCAGTCCCGGTTTTCCCGGAGAGGCCTCCTCCTTCCAGCCCCGGAGGCGGACTGGCGGGGGTCTCTCTCGCTCTCTGTCCTCGCAGTGGCCCCCGGGGGGGGGTAATGACCGTCCACCCCCCACACACACACACCGCAGACAAAAAAAAAAAAGCCCTCCAGCGAGAGATTTGGGTCTCTCCTGCTGCAAAGGGGGGCAGCGGGGGGAGCCCTAGGAAAGAAAGGGGTGGTTTCCTTCCTCCTCCCCCATTCTCCTTTCCTTCCCTTCTCTTTCTTCTCCTTCCTTCCCTTCTCTTTCTCCCTTCCTTCCCTTCTTTCTTCTCCTTCCTTCCTTCTCTTTCTTCTCCTTCCTTCCCTTCTCTTCTCCTTCCTTCCTTCCCTTCTTCCTTCTTCCTTCCTTCCCTTCTTCCTTCTTCCTTCCTTCCCTTCTTCCTTCTCCTTCCTTCCCTTCTTTCTCCTTCCTTCCTTCCTTCCCTTCTCTCTTCTCCTTCCTTCCCTTCCTTCTCCTCTCTTCCCTTCTCTTTCTCCTCCCTTCTTTCTTCTCCTTCCTTCCCTTCTCTTTCTCCTTCCTTCCTTTCCTTCTCTTCCTTCTCCTTCCCTTCTCTTTCTTCTCCTCCCTTCCCTTCTCTCTCTCCTTCCTTTTTGGAGGGGAGAGGTGGAATCACGCGTGGGCGCTCGGCGTACGCTCGCCGGCTTTGCAAAGGAGGTTGGCTCCGCTCCTTCAGGGCTTGCTTTCACTTTTCCGCCAGGCGAATTGGCGGGGGGGGGGGGCGGGGGGCTAAGAGGCGGCGGGAGGCGCGCGGGGGGGGGAAGGTGGTGATTGCAGGGCAAGAGAGCCGAACTCCTGAGTCTTAGGGGGGCGAAAAGGGACTTGCGGGTCTGGAAGAGGGGGGGGTGAGGCTGGAGAGGGCCCTCCCCCTGCTCTCCCCTCCTCGGGAGAACCGCCCGGTAGAAACCAAATCCGCGGGCACCTTCCCCCCCCCGCACACACACACACCGGAGGACTTTTGGCCGAAGTTCCCCACCGCTTCTCTCCGCGAGGGGGTTCCAGTTATCTCCGCGGCCGGCGCAACACTTTGCAGCCGTTCTTTGGGAAAGGGGGGGGTCTCTCCAGCCCCCCCTTCCTTTCCTCTCCACCCAGCCAGCCCCTCTCCCCGGAAGGGGGGCGGGAGAGGAGATTGGGGAACCCCCTGGCCGCAGTCCGGTGGGGGAGAGGGCGAGAAGGTAGCTAAACCCCCTTCCCGGGGGGAGGGGAGGGGGGGCTGCCTCTTCCACTCGCCTCCGAAACGGCTCGGAGCCCCCTCCCCTTCCCCCCCCCAGACAGAGCTGCCGTTCAACGGGTCCGCCTCTTCTTCCCTCCCTCTCGACCTCAAGCTGTGTGATTATGTGTGTGTGTGTGTGTGTGTGTGTGTGTGTTGGGGGAAAAGAAGGCATTCTCTCCAGTATCTGCAGCATCAGCGAGAAAAAGGAGAGAGGAAAAAAAAAAAAGCCACTTCTTGGCGCAGCCGCAGTGCGCCTCGCCGCAGTCCCCTTATATATATATATATATATATGTGTGTGTGTGTGTGTGTGTGTGTAGGTGGGGGGGCGGGGAGGAGAGAGAGAGAGAGAGAGAGGAAAGCGGGAAAGAGGCCGGCGGGTTAAACGGGGATTTAATCCCAAATCTCCGCATTGTTTGCCGAGCGGCTTGGACTCAACCCCCCCCACTTCCCCACCCGCCCCCCCACTTCCCCCCTCTCCAAATCTCCCCCTCCCCCTTTTCCGAAGCCCCTCCCGGGAGGCGGGACCGTCTCCGCCCGGCGGCCCCGGGTCTGGAGCGCACTTCGCATCCGCCCAGGAGCTGCTTTCTCTCCCCCCCCGGTCCGGTTTTGCGGGGAGCCCAGTGGAAGCTGAACCCCCCTTTTTTTCCCCGGCAACGATGGAAAAACCCCCTCCCCCCCGGATGGATTCGATCCCGGTTTGCGGCGGCGATGGTGGGACCTCATCCTAGCCGAGACTACCCCCCCCAAAGGAATCCGGGGAGAGAGAGAGGGGTGGGGGGAGAGTCAGGGGGGCTGCAAGGGGACGTGGGCCGGGGACCCCCTCCCCCTGGCCGCCCCTTCCCAGCTTTAAATCCTCCGCCGCGCCGAGCCGTTGGTGGGTAGCGGGTGTGGATGCGCGGGAGGGGGGCCGGGGGGGGAGGGAGAGAAAACCAGCCTTGCCCCTCTTCTGCGCGGGTTGCTCGTCGGAATGCTCTCTCTTGCACGCGTTTGCCCCCCCCGCCCCGCTTCCCTCTGGCCGGCTTTTCCCGGCGAGGTTCCGAGGATGCTGCCTCCCTTCCCTCCCCCCCCAATAAACGTCCGCCGCCCCTTCTTCCTTCCCTCCTTCCCTCCCCTCCTCAGCCTTCGTTCTTCGGCAGCGCCTCCTGCATTAGCTCCGCCGGTGCCTTCCCCTCTCCGGAATGCGGCGGCGGCGACCTTCACGCTGGATGGGTCCCCCCCCCTTGCAAACAGAGGTAACGCCGTCGCCAGGACCCCCACCCCACGCACTCCTCTAGGCTCACCCACTCTGACCCCCCCTCCGGGAAACCACTGGAGCACCACCAGTAGCCTGCTTGGGCCAATTGGCACGGGCTGAGTAGAGCAGGGATGGGGTGGGTGGGAGAGAAGCCCCCTCCCCATCCGTGATCCCTCTTTCAGCCCCTCTTCCTCTCTGCTCACCCACTGTCTACCCCCACCTCCGGGAAACGACTGGAGCACCACCAGTAGCCTGCTTGGGCCAATTGGCACGGGCTGAGTAGAGCAGGGATGGGGGTGGGTGGGAGAGAAGCCCCCTCCCCATCCGTGATCCCTCTTTCACCCCTCTTCCTCTCTGCTCACCCACTCTTTCCCCCCCACCTCAGGGAAACCACTGGAGGTTCACCAGTAGCCTAACAGCCCAGGGGAATGCTGGCTGTGGAATTCTGGGAGTTGAAGTCCACATGCCTTAAAATTGTCAAGGTTGAGAAACACTGTTGCAGGGTGAGAGAAAGGTGGGTGGAGTGGAGGGAGCTGGGAACTGCTCTTTTCCTTCTTCTCTGCCATTGGATTAATTCATGAGCCTTGTTTGTGTGTGTGTGTGTGTGTGTGTGTGTGTGTGTGTGTGTGTGAGAGAGAGAGAGAGAGAGAGAGAGAGAGAGAGAGAGAGAGAGAGAGAGAGAGAGAGAGAGAGCCCTCTGGAATGGAGTGAGGGTGGTGGCATTAAGCCACCTCTGAGCCCCTTCAACTCCCTTGTTCCTGTCCCCCCCACCTGTCAAAATATCTGCTTGAACAGTCCCAACTGAGCTGACTTTTCTCATTTGGGAATCTACCTCCCCCCCACCCCACAGATTTTGGATCTGAACCAGATCTACAAAGGAAGTTAAGCTTGGGCGGTCCTCTGGGCAGGTTTTCCAGGAAGATTCTTCCAAGAATGGAAGGGTGTGACACCACCCACCACCACATGTTGTGTGTGAGCTGGAAAAGGTTAAATAGAGTTAAAAGAGAGAGAGAGAGAGAGAGAGAAGACAGACAGACAGACAGACAGACAGACAGACAGAGAGAGAGAGAGAGAGAGAGAGAGAGAGAGAGAGAGAGAGAGAGAGAGAAGAGAGAGAAGACAGAGAGAGAGAGAGAAGACAGAGAGAGAGAAGACAGAGAGAGAGAGAGAGAGAGAGAGAGAGAGAAGACAGACACAGAGAGAGAGAGATTGTGAGTTGTATGCATGTATGGTGGGGAAAGGCCCCAGTACAGAGACAGGAACTAACATTATTTCAGATGTGTGGGTGTTTGTGTATGTGTGTGGGGGGAAACCTAACTCAACACCTCCACCAAGGGACAAACAGAAGAAATAACACCCCAGATAGATGACCTTTTTTCCTCTCCTTCAACCAAGGAAGGACATCCCACTGAGTTGTTTTTTTTTCCCCCTGCTTTGTGGTTTTGATCTTCCTGGCTGCTTTCCCTTGAAAATGGATTGTTCCTTCCACCCACCCAGACCCTCCCAGAGTTTAAGCATCTTTAGGGGAGGGGGAAAAAAGAATAGGCCACTTCATAAGTGTGTAGTCAACAGGTTATTGAAGTTCTTCCCACTCCTACAGGGTGTTGGGATTGTTTTTGTTTTTTTTTCCTTTTTGGAAGACCTTTTGGTGGACTCACTGAAGAAAGGAAACAAATTAAATCAGAAACAACAATCTCCTTAGTGCTGGCTAGTTTGATGGGTGCATTAACACCGAAGACCTTGAATAAGGAAAGCATGGAGAATATGTCAAATATAAAAGGGAGGGGGGAAAAGGAAAGGCTCTGTTAGTTGCGAATATCCAACCCATCATGAATGTCCCCCATGGACGACGTTCCTCCAGGCCTTCCTGTCCTCTACCATCTTCTGGAGTCCATTGAAGCTCACGCCTATTGCTTCAGTGACTCCATCCAGCCACCTCATTCTCTGTCGTCCCCTTCTTCTATCGCCCTCCATCTTTCCCAGCATTAGGCTCTTCTCCAGTGAGTCCTTCCTTCTCATTCGGTGGCCAAAGGACTTGAGTTTCAACTTCAGGATCTGACCTTCTCAAGAGCAGTCAGGTCTGAAGCAATCTCAGTTGTGCATATTGCTACTAAGAAACTGCATTGGATATGTGTCAGTGTAGTTGCTTGTAATGGGGTGTAGGTTTTGTGTGTGCATGTGCCTTTGTGTGTCTGTGTGATTGTCCCAACTTCATATCAACAGATCTTTGAAAGAACAGAGTGTGGCTTCGACTAGGAATAAGCCTCATTTAGAAAGGGGTCTTCTAGATAAATGCAAACATTGCTTTAAAAAAAAAGAAGTATCTCTTGCAGTATATTAAATGAAATGGACACAATTTTCTCCCTTATTAATCTGGCACCAACATATTTGCCTTTCATGGTTTAAAGTACAGGCAGCCCTTGACTTCCCACCATACCTGAGCCCCAAATTTATGTCGTTAAGTGAGATGTTTATTAAGTGAGTTTTACCTCCATTTTAAGACCTTCCTGTCCCCTGGACTGCAAGATGATCAAACTGGTCAGTCCTAGAGGAGATCAACCCTGACTGCTCTTTAGAAGGCCAGATCCTGAAGTTGAAACTCAAGTACTTTGGCCACCTAATGAGAAGGAAGGACTCACTGGAGAAGAGCCTAATGCTGGGAAAGATGGAGGGCAATAGAAGAAGGGGATGACAGAGAATGAGGTGGCTGGATGGAGTCACTGAAGCAGGAGGCATGAGCTTCAATGGACTCCAGAAGATGGTAGAGGACAGGAAGGCCTGGAGGAACGTGGTCCATGGGGTCGCGATGGGTCGGACACGACTTCGCAACTAACAACAACCTTCCTTGCCACAATTGTTAAGTAACACACCGCCGTCATTAAGATATTAAATAAATCTGGCTTTCCCACTGACTTGGCTTGTCAGAAGGGGATCACATGATCCCAGGATGCTGGGATCCTCATAAATATGAGTCAGTTGCCAAGTGTCTGAATTTTGATCACGTGCTCATGAGGGATCCTGAGGGAAACGGTCAGATGTCACTTTTAACAGTGCCGTTGTAAATTCGAACGGTCACTAAATGGACCCGTTGCAAGTCGAGGACTGCATGAAAGAAAAGCAACTCTAGTGCATGAAAGAAAACAAAGGGCAAAGAGCAAAGCAAAGGATTTCCCTTAGATCAGGGCTTTTCAACCTTTTCACCCATTGTACCACTTTTAGGATATGGCAACATCCGAGTACCACCAGTCGCCTAGCAAGGTGTCAAAAAACTGATGACAAAAAAAGGGGAAAAAGTGATAAAGTACAGGTAGTCCTCGACTTACAACAGTTCGCTTAGTGTTCGAAATTACAATGGCAGTGAAAAAAGTGCCCCCCAAGCCACAGCAGAACAAGATGCCTGCCTACCCGGTGGAGCTCTTCCTCCTGTCTGAGGTTTTCATTGTGAGCATTTCTGTTGAGGATTGGCAGCGGGGGTGGGGGGTGTTTGGTTTTTATTCCCCCCGTCTGCTGGGTGGTTGCAGCAGGTTTTGGTCACTTCACATGACCCTGGGACACTGTGACCGTCATAAATATGAATCAGTGGCCAAGCATCTGAATGTAAATCACAAGACCCTGGAGAGGCTGCAACATTCCAGCTGATCAGCGCTTCTTCTGGGCTCAGCAGGAGCGCCAGGATCAGTGCTGTTTTCCAGTTGATTGGAGCTTCTTCAGGGCTCAGCAGAAGCACCAGGATCAGCGCCGAGCTCCAGATGGAGCCTGGCGCTGATCCTGGCGCTTCCGCTGAGCCCCGACAGCCCCAAAGAAGCACCGATTAGCTGGAAAGCGGCACTGATCCCGGTGCTTCCGCTGAGCCCTGGCAGCCCTGATGCTCCAGCCGTCTCTCGCTCAGGTTTGTGCAGTGCTGCCACCAGTTCAGCTCATTCCCCTCCCCCACTACCACTTTTCTAGGTGGTCGCATACCACCTGCCAGGTGCCAATGTACCACTGATTGAAAAGCCCTGCCTTAGAGGAAGCTGTAGCTCTTTCAAAAATGAATTAAGAGATGAATAAATAAAAGCAGTTGCTTGATTTTTTTTTAATCAGCTTTATTCATTTATAACATAAAATGTGAAAATACCAAAGCAAATAGTAGGGGACAAGAGTAGAAAAAAGGGGAGGTGAAAAAAGGTGTGAAGAAAGGGAGGGGAAGACACAAAAGGCATTGACTTCCGACTCTCTCTGTTAACAATAAAATCAGACGTTAAAATCAAATCTCCACTTTTTACGTTTCCATAATAGTGTGCATTTACCGTTTCTGTATCCGCAAATCAATCTAATCCAGGGGTCTTCAAACGCGGCCCTTTTATGACTTGTGGACTTCAACTCCCAGAATTCCTCAGCCAGAGAAGAGCAGATAAGATGATCAGAGGCCTGGAGACCAAAACGTACGAAGAATGGCTGCAGGACTTGGGTTGGGCTAGTCTAAAGAAAAGAAGAAATAAGGAAGATATGATAGCAGTGTTCCAGTATCTGAGGGGCTGCCACAAGGCAAAGGGGGTCAGGTTGTTCACCAAAGCACCAGATGGAAGGACGAGAAACAACGGCTGGATACTGATCAAGGAGAGAAGCCACCTGGAATTAAGGAGAAACTCCCTGACAGTGAGGACAATCAACCAGTGGAACAGCTTGCCTCCAGAAATCGTGGGCGCTCCATCCCTGGAGATTTTAAAGAGGAGACTGGACAATCACCTGTCTGAGATGGTGTAGGTTCTCCTGCTTGAGCATGGGGCTGGACTAGAAGACCTCCAAGGTCCCTTCCAGCTTTTATTCTAGTCTAGTCTAGTGTAGTCTAGTCTATTCACAACTGTAGTGATTAACAACTGTGACAGGAAAGGTCGTAAAATGGGGCAACATTCCTCTAACAACTGACTCTCTTAGCAACAGAAATTTTGGGTTTACCAGTTGTGGTAAATCGAGGACTACCTGCATAAATGAAGAAGCAGTTTAGGAGGACCGCGAATAGTATGTCTTTGATAGGATGGGGCTAATTGTTGAAGTTTGCACTCAAAAGCAATGAATGTCCTGGGGAGACACGGACATGCATGGAGAAATTTCATGGCATCAAGAACAATCAGTGGAATGTCCTGCCTCCAGAAGTTGTGCGTGATCCATCACTGGAGGTTTTCAAGAAGAGACTGGACAGCCATTTGCCTGGAATTCCCAAAGATGCTATTTCAGGAGGCAACTGGGCTTCCTTGGTTTTCTCTGAAGACGTTTCGCTTCTCCTCCAAGAAGCTCCTTCAGCTCTGACCAGATCAGTGTTTCTCAGCCTTGACAATTTTAAGGCATGTGGACTTCAACTCCCAGAATTCCACAGCCAGCATCGGCTGGCTGTGGAATTCTGGGAGTTGAAGTCCACATGCCTTAAAATTGTCAAGGTTGAGAAACACTGGACCAGATGGAAGGATTTATACTCCTTGCAGACAGCTGGTCATTTGCATGCTGAGGTAAACCTCCAAATGGCCTCAACAATTGTTAAAAGAATGCAGATGACCAGCTGTCTGCAAGAAATATAAATCCTTCCATTAGCCACCACCTAATCACACACACACACACATACACACAGAGAGGGAGAGAGAGAGAGAGATATTTTACTTCAAAGTTGAACCAGTTGAATCCAGCAATTCTAATACAGTTTTCTTCTGATGTAGAGTTATCTTTGTATCTGAACATATACACCCTAGACCAGGGGTCCCCAACCCCTGGTCCATGGACCGGTACCAGGCTGCGGCATGCCAGCAACTAGTCTGCAGAAATAAGCCAAGCCCCATCTGCAGATTGCAGGCAGCACTCAAAACCATGCCCCCTTTGGTCCACGGAAAAACCTCTGCCCTATACTATTGCGGACAAATGGTTTCTCGTCTCTATGAGATTGCTTTGCAGAATGCACTCTGTTGGTATACTTTATCCAGATGAGACGGGGCATGGGTGACAAGATGAGAAACAATGGATGGAAACTAAGCAAGGAGAGAAGCTACCTAGAACCAAGGAGAAATTTCCTAATGGTGAGAGCAATCAATCAATGGAACAGCTTGTCTTCAGAAGTTGGAGATGCTCCATCACTGGAGGCTTCCATAAAGAGACTGTACAACCATTTGTCTGAAATGGTATAGGGTCTCTTGGTGGACTAGAAGACCTCCAAGGTCCCTTCCAACTCTTATTCTATGTTCTATGTTCAGGCAAATGTCATTAGTTACTAGTGAGGACAGCACCAAGGAATGAAACCCTGATAAATCACATTGTAGCTTTTGTGTGCCACTTCTTAGAAGACTTCCAAAGATGCTTATGTTGAGCTCAAAAGTCCGTTCAGAAACAATAGTTCAGGAGGAGAGTTATGAAGATGTGTCTCATTTGTTAAGATGTGGCAGATGACCCCTTTCATATCTCCAGACAATCAATAGATGACAGATAGAGGACACCTGTCATGCAGGCTAGCCCAAATACCTGTCCGTTAATCAATTGGTGTTTTGGTTTCCAATGTCTTAATATTATTCATACAGTATATGTCATACATTAAATCAGGGGTTCTCAACCTTGGCAACTTTAAGACTTGTGGACTTCAACTCCCAGAAGTCCACAAGTCTTAAAGTTGCCAAGGTTGAGAACCCCTGCATTAAATGGAATGGCTCTTTGCAATTTCTCTGTTGCTTTAAGCAAAAGCGATGTTGGGAACAAAATGCTAAATGGTCCTCAGTATAAAACCATATGTGTACAACATTATTGTGCTGTGCTACATTTTTAACACAAAAATAATATTTTTTGTTATTATTATTATTATTATTTAATTCGTGGGATAAGGATTTATGGTGGGTTTGCTTCTCACCTGACGCGATTTCAAAGGATTCCCTGTGCTGCCAAACATTTATTTCTGAAAAGTTAAGTGCTTATCAGAATAACTGCAAAGAGAAGGAGAAAAGTTGGAATAAAATGGGATGGGGGGGGGAAAGAAAACCCCAAACAAAACAGATTTTACAAAAAAAGAAAAGCTTTCCACCACTGTTGGTGGAGACCTCTTTAGATGTCTGAGTTCGTGTTTTTTTGCAACCTATTTCAGTTGGTTATTGCTTGATTCAAGAAAGAAGAACAAAAGTTTATTTCAAAGTTGATAAAGGAGTTTCCTTTTTTTTAAAAAAAAAAATAAAACATTGCAGCACCTTGACAGGAGCTTCATTGTCTTGACACAATAT